>CM064581.1:35226379-35418192 GCA_032716605.1 Paralithodes platypus
GGGCATGTCGACCAACCCGATGGTAGGCTCGAGTTCACGAATTTGTCAATCACAGCAATACCTCCCACATGACACACCTCAGTACTTCCTTTAACGGAATAACGCAATACCTTATCAACACTATAAACCGTAATACGGAACCTGGAATGGAGGAAAGGAAGAATAAGGTCCGGAGAAGAAGCGGGGAATGACTGACAGAGACTGAGGGTAGGTAGGGGGTCTCTCTCGTAGCCCTGGGGGCACGACAGTGAGGGGCCGAGTGCTAGTGCCAGGGATCCCGACCCAAAAAAGGGGAGGGTGACCACAAAGGGTGGCGTCGCTTGGGTAGGAATTGGCGGTCTTTTTACACAAGGGGGCATTACTCTAAATTCGAAAAGGAAGGATTTTTACAGGGGATAAAAAAAAAGGGGTGAAAGGAAAAAATTAGGCTTGAAAGTATTTTAGATAGATTTGGGAATATTAGTTCTCCACCTGATCTAGGCTAATTCCCTCTTTACCTAGACAAGGGTTACTTAACCCTTCTTAAACGATACATTTCCCTTAAATATAGGGAAGAGTGAATGAAGGGGAAAAAGTCTTACAGTTAAGTCAAACCTTACAACATATACCAAAAGGGAAAGTACAATTTCTTCCCGTTACAGGCTCTACCTTTTCTTTGAAGACTTTTTACCTCATTCACTCTTTCATCAACATAAACATTATACAGTTAACCAATTAATCCAGCCTTAACTTATTACAGCAGAATTTCTGATCCGCCTGGCATCTTACCACTGCCCAGAGCTCGCAGGTCTATACCAACGTCTTAGAATCTGACACATCATTACTGTACTGTACTCTGCCTGTGGGGCGTCCCTTCCTTCATCAACAAATCACTATACCACTCTATAAAGTGTCCCTCCTTTTCAGGAGAGTGCCAACCAGGCACTATCTTGTCCCGTAGAGACAGCCTCTTTCCACCCCTTTATTGCTTGGAAAACCCCAGGAGACCAGACTAGAGAGCAGCGTGGACGCCGCCCGTATCGTGGGAGTCCCTTCACACTCTGTGCGCTGGCCTGAGCCTCAGGACGAAAGGAGTATATCACCAGTCAACCATAAAGGTACTCAGAGCCAACAGCACGTCCTGATGGGAACGCCACCACCCTAGTCCCAATCACCTGTATGACGTTCTACATAACCTAGGCACCTACGTCTCTTAAAGTTTCGCTGCACGGGGGTTTGACCGGAAAGATTAATTAACCATGCAGGGGCCACAGGGAGTACACAACAAGACGACCACAACAGGGGACTCTGCTGTACACTCTAACAAGATTCTATATAACGCCGGGCCGGCTGACGGGCTCTGGGTGCTAAAATCTCAGGTTGATAGTCTTCCTCAACCGGCATTTTCAACTTGTTCTACCTGTCAATACTCCTCACCCACGAACGGTTTCACTTTCTCAGCGGCCCTTTTCATAAACACACCCGTATAGGGATTTACTAGCTTATATGCAGGCCCCGTCTCGGACTACTTCCGTAACCCTAAAGGGACCCACCCCCTTGCGTTCAACTTTTGGCTAGTCCCGTGTAGTGGATTCTCGTTCCTGATCCATACCATGTCGTCCCACATTGACCTTTTCCTGCCGGCGGTTCCGATTAGCCACGTCTCTAAACTTCCTGGCCATGGTCAGTGAGGTCTGTTCCAGGACCTCTTTCGCGACGGACATAGCCTCTTGGCGTTCCTCATTCCTCCTGACTAAAACATCTTGCACCTCGTGCCTTGGTTCTGGATCAGGATTCTCCATCTTGGACAGGAAAGAAGGATAATTGATAGACAACTAATAACCGGAAAACACTAACCACCGCTATCTCAACTTTGCGGTTCCTTCACAGTCACTGTGATTCTTGCTGGTATCTGCTGCACTTAAAGATTCCCTGAAATATTACACTAACCGTATTGAAATGTGGTAGCATGGCCAATACTGTTTGTGGTAACTATTTCACGGGTTTGGTAGCGTGAAAAATTACAACTGCAAACGCACTGATTCTAAACACCCGAGCGAAAGTGTAAGAACCAGTACTGTACAGTCTCTTCTACGGGGGGTACGGGATTAATTCAGGAGCCCTGAACGGAACAGGAGCATGTCAAACCATGGACTCCTAAAGAAATCCCACCGCTGCCACCACTGTACCGGGGGGGTGCTTTGAGATCTCTCTTTTTCTTCCCTTCCCTTCTTCTGCTGCGAACAAGAGAGAGAGGGTACGACAGAAAAAGATAGATTAAGCTGCAAAGGTGGAAAATAGGTACTCAAGGATAGTAAGGGAAGAGATGACGACAAACCCGTTATTGCATTCTAATTAACGAGAGGACAACCCTGTTTGGTTGACCCACATCCAACATCCTTCGAGGAAGGGGAAAGGCTGCAACTCCGACACGATGATAAGACCAAAGAACCACCAAAAACTCCACTGAGACCTAGCATATTCTCTACTTTCTAGATATCACATAAGGATGTTTTTGGGAACGGTAATTCATTCAAATTATTGATCGCCCACCTTCAGGTGAACTGGCCATCCCCATGGTTTTCTTATTCTTTATGCAATCGTGACTCATGCTCATTATTCAGGTACATTAGGACAGTAGGATAAATCGGAGGCTAGCAAAGACCAATCAAGAACTTCACCTTCAATGTTGGCTGACAAGACTTTAACTCTCGGTTAGGCTACTGGTACTACTCTTAGACCAATTTAATACTGACAGCTCCGATTTACCATCCTGACAACACATTTAGATCCAAATAGGTACGGGAGGATAGATACAAACATATTGCAGTAATCTTAAGCTTGATATTAATATTTAAGGAACATTTTACCGTTTACAACTCTTAACATTGGTACCGTATGGTCCGTATCTAATTATCTCTATACCATTAACCTGGGACCAATCCATTACCGTACTGGGACAGTCTCTTAACCTAGGAGTAGGACTCGAATCTTGCTGTCTGTATCCACCCCATTCCTCTCAGTATTATACATCCCAATTCTGCTAGATACCGGTATCGGCCAGGCTTGCCTGTAGGTTTCTTCGGCCTACCGTATCCTGGGGTATAGGGGGTAATCATACGTCTTCCTGCGGTCCTTGAACCCTCGTACAGTACACAAGTTCAGCATCCTGCACTCAGCCAATGGGAGGGGTGAATCTCCGATTCTCCGCCATCAGCAATTCAGCATCACATCGACTCCGTCCCAAACTGGTTCCCTGGGTAGTCGAATACATTCTTAACCCACGGTTGACATAATTATAGCTAACCCTTAATAATGGGGTTAATCAATATCCTAATTACGGTACACAGTAATACTAAAACAAATACATATAAAAAATGTAGGCTAATATAAACATATAAAAATACATGGATTCCTATTAACGTATAAAAATAGATGAGCTAATATAAGTACAGAAATACAATGACAGATCAAATTATGACATTACAGTACTGTACCGAAATAATCTCTTAAGGCATCCAAAGATCCTCTCATTAAGTACAGGTACATATGTTACTCAGCAGTACTCTACACACAATTGGGAATACATAATTACACAGCATATCTATGGAGTCAAACCAATACACTAATGGCATAAATCAAAGGTAATTGTCATGGTCAAACTTAACAGGTTGGACTGCTCAATGCGGAGGGTGCTATACAAGGCTCAAACAAAGCTAAACGTTATTTCTACTGTAACTCGAGTAACTTATCCCCTGAAATCAGCTGCCCAGAATCTCACTACAGCGTTCCATCCCTTGCAAGGCAACTCTGTTCATTAGACCATGTCAAACATAATTATATCATAGCAATCAATACTCATAATACACTCTAAATGCACAATAATTAATAATAGCCTACTGTACTTCCAATTAGGTGAAAGTTAGGTAGCCTAATTAAAAATGTAAAATCATATAACCTACCATAATAATTCAGCAAGTACCCATACCTATACGGCCTTTTCACTAGTTAACTTTTAAGTAACAATAGGTAAGAACAAATAATCATCTGAAATAAACCCGACCCAATGGGGGTCCGAAATTTGACGGTACTGGGGTTGGGAAATGAGGACCTCTAAATCAAGATAACAAGTAACTCTTTACACTATAACCCAGTAAAAACATTTAAAATGAACAATAACCAGGCCTAGGAGACGTTAGTTATAAATACTTATCTGAATAGGCCTAACTTTGGAACGTCGGAGACACGAAAGGTAAACAAAACTCAAGGACACGGTCTCAAACGAATGTCCTTTCCTGATTTACACGTTAAAATACAACCATATTTACCAAAATGCATGGTTTTATAAACTCAAAGTAATGAACAAGTTCTAAACATACAATACAACTGTTACATTAGTAATTTACTTAACCTGGTCGTCTCTCCGAAATGCGAGATGGTCTAAATCCTAAAATGGCGGTCAAGCTTCAAAAGCATTTTAATCAACTTCGTCCTCAATTCTACTCTTAACTGGTGTTCTCGCACTACCTTAGGATTATGTAAAACGGTGAAAGACAAACTAGCAAATTAGACTAGCCTACGTTTGGTCGGGAATTATGGAAAAACACAAGAATTGGAAGGCCATCAAATGGCGTCCCTCTGACTGAAATTATTACACACGAAGTTAATTTGACGTTAATTTGGAATAACAAAGTCTAAAATATCAGAAAAACACTTAGCAAGGGTGCACAGACTAAGTTTTACTGAACACAATGATAATGGGGGAATTTGAATGGTTGTAGGCACTTGGCAGGTGAGGGGTGCCTGTCGACCAACCCGATGGTAGGCTCGAGTTCACGAATTTGTCAATCACAGCAATACCTCCTACATTACACACCTAGTACTTACTTAACTGAATAAGCAATACCTTATAACACTATAAACCTTAATTACGAACCTTTGAATGGAGGGAAAGGAAGCCTAAGTCCGGAGAAGAAGCGGGGAATGATGACAGAGACTGAGGGGTAGGTAGGGGTCTCTCTCGTAGGCCTGGGATCACGACAGTGAGGGGCCGAGGGCCAGTGCCAGGGATCCCGCCAAAAAAGGGGAGGGTGACCACAAAGGGTGGCGTCGCTTGGGTAGGAATTGGCGGTCTTTTTACACAAGGGGGCATTACTCTAAATTCGAAAAGGAAGGATTTTTACAGGGAATAAAAAAAAGGGGTGAAAGGAAAAATTAGGCTTGAAAGTATTTTAGATAGATTTGGGAATATTAGTTCTCCACCTGATCTAGGCTAATTCCCTCTTTACATAGACAAGGGTTACTTAACCCTTCTTAAACGATACATTTCCCTTAAATATAGGGAAGAGTGAATGAAGGGGAAAAAGTCTTACAGTTAAGTCAAACCTTACAACATATACCAAAAGGGAAAGTACAATTTCTTCCCGTTACAGAGCTCTACCTTTTCTTTGAAGACTTTTTACCTCATTCACTCTTTCATCAACATAAACATTATACAGTTACCAATTAATCCAGCCTTAACTTATTACAGCAGAATTTCTGATCCGCCTGGCATCTTACCATGCCCAGAGCTCGCAGTCTATACCCAACGTCTTAGAATCTGACACATCATTACTGTACTGTACTCTGCCTGTGGGGCGTCCCTTCCTTCATCAACAAATCACTATACCACTCTATAAAGTGTCCCTCCTTTTCAGGAGAGTGCCAACCAGGCACTATCTTGTCCCCGTAGAGACAGCCTCTTTCCACCCCTTTATTGCTTGGAAAACCCCAGGAGACCAGACTAGAGAGCAGCGTGGACGCCGCCCGTATCGTGGGAGTCCCTTCACACTCTGTGCGCTGGCTGAGCCTCAGAACGAAAGGAGTATATCCCCAGTCAACCATAAAGGTACTCAGAGCCAACAGCACGTCCTGATGGGAACGCCACCACCCTAGTCCCAATCACCTGTATGACGTTCTACATAACCTAGGCACCTACGTCTCTTAGAGTTTCGCTGCACGGGGGTGTGACCGGAAAGATTAATTAACCATGCGGGGGCCACAGGGGAGTACACAACAAGACGACCACAACAGGGACTCTACTGTACACTCTAACAAGATTCTATATAACGCTGGGCCGGCTGACGGGCTCTGGGTGCTAAAATCTCAGGTTGATAGTCTTCCTCAACCGGCATTTCAACTTGCTCTACCTGTCAATACTCCTCACCCACGAACGGTTTCACTTTCTCAGCGGCCCTTTTCATAAACACACCCGTATAGGGATTTACTAGCTTATACGCAGCCCCGTCTCGGACTACTTCCGTAACCCTAAAGGGACCCACCCCCTTTGCGTTCAACTTTTGGCTAGTCCCGTGTAGTGGATTCTCGTTCCTGATCCATACCATGTCGTCCACATTGACCTTTTCCTTCCGGCGGTTCCGATTAGCCACGTCTCTAAACTTCCTGGCCATGGTCAGTGAGGTCTGTTCCAGGACCTCTTTCGCGACGGACATAGCCTCTTGGCGTTCCTCATTCCTCCTGACTAAAACATCTTGCACCTCGTGCCTTGGTTCTGGATCAGGATTCTCCATCTTGGACAGGAAAGAAGGATAATTGATAGACAACTAATAACTGGAAAACACTAACCACCGCTATCTCAACTTTGCGGTTCCTTCACAGTCACTGTGATTCTTGCTGGTATCTGCTGCACTTAAAGATTCCCTGAAATATTACACTAACCGTATTGAAATGTGGTAGCATGGCCAATACTGTTTGTGGTAACTATTTCACGGGTTGGTAGCGTGAAAAATTACAACTGCAACGCACTGATTCTAAACACCCGAGCGAAAGTGTAAGAACCAGTACTGTACAGTCTCTTCTACGGGGGGTACGGGATTAATTCAGGAGCCCTGAACGGAACAGGAGCATGTCAAACCATGGACTCCTAAAGAAATCCCACCGCTGCCACCACTGTAACGGGGTGTGCTTTGAGATCTCTCTTTTTCTTCCCTTCCCTTCTTCTGCTGCGAACAAGAGAGAGAGGGTACGACAGAAAAAGATAGATTAAGCTGCGAAGGTGGAAAATAGGTACTCAAGGATAGTAAGGGAAGAGATGACGACAAACCCGTTATTGCATTCTAATTAACGAGAGGACAACCCTGTTTGGTTGACCCACATCCAACATCCTTCGAGGAAGGGGAAAGGCTGCAACTCCGACACAATGATAAGACCAAAGAACCACCAAAAAGCCCACTGAAACCTAGCATATTCTCTACTTTCTAGATATCACATAAGGATGTTTTTGGGAACGGTAATTCATTCGAATTATTTGATCGCCCACCTTCAGGTGAACTGGCCGTCCCCATGGTTTTCTTATTCTTTATGCAATCGTAACTCATGCTCATTATTCAGGTACATTAGGACAGTAGGATAAATCGGAGGCTAGCAAAGACCAATCAAGAACTTCACCTTCAATGTTGGCTGACAAGACTTTAACTCTCGGTTAGGCTACTGGTACTACTCTTAGACCAATTTAATACTGACAGCTCCGATTTACCATCCTGACAACACATTTAGATCCAAACAGGTACGGGAGGATAGATACAAACATATTGCAGTAATCTTAAGCTTGATATTAATATTTAAGGAACATTTTACCGTTTACAACTCTTAACATTGGTACCGTATGGTCCGTATCTAATTATCTCTATACCATTAACCTGGGACCAATCCATTACCGTACTGGGACAGTCTCTTAACCTAGGAGTAGGACTCGAATCTTGCTGTCTGTATCCACCCCATTCCTCTCAGTATTATACATCCCAATTCCGCTAGATACCGGTATCGGCCAGGCTTGCCTGTAGGTTTCTTCGGCCTACCGTATCCTGGGGTATAGGGGGTAATCATACGTCTTCCTGCGGTCCTTGAACCCTCGTACAGTACACAAGTTCAGCATCCTGCACTCAGCCAATGGGAGGGGTGAATCTCCGATTCTCCGCCATCAGCAATTCAGCATCACATCGACTCCGTCCCAAACTGGTTCCCTGGGTAGTCGAATACATTCTTAACCCACGGTTGACATAATTATAGCTAACCCTTAATAATGGGGTTAATCAATATCCTAATTACGGTACACAGTAATACTAAAACAAATACATATAAAAAATATAGGCTAATATAAACATATAAAAATACATGGATTCCTATTAACGTATAAAAATAGATGAGCTAATATAAGTACAGAAATACAATGACAGATCAAATTATGACATTACAGTACTGTACCGAAATAATCTCTTAAGGCATCCAAAGATCCTCTCATTAAGTACAGGTACATATGTTACTCAGCAGTACTCTACACACAATTGGGAATACATAATTACACAGCATATCTATGGAGTCAAATCAATACACTAATGGCATAAATCAAAGGTAATTGTCATGGTCAAACTTAACAGGTTGGACTGCTCAATGCGGAGGGTGCTATACAAGGCTCAAACAAAGCTAAACGTTATTTCTACTGTAACTCGAGTAACTTATCCCCTGAAATCAGCTGCCCAGAATCTCACTACAGCGTTCCATCCCTTGCAAGGCAACTCTGTTCATTAGACCATGTCAAACATAATTATATCATAGCAATCAATACTCATAATACACTCTAAATGCACAATAATTAATAATAGCCTACTGTACTTCCAATTAGGTGAAAGTTAGGTAGCCTAATTAAAAATGTAAAATCATATAACCTACCATAATAATTCAGCAAGTACCCATACCTAAACGGCCTTTTCACTAGTTAACTTTAAGTAACAATAGGTAAGAACAAATAATCATCTGAAATAAACCCGACCCAATGGGGGTCCGAAGTTTGACGGTACTGGGGTTGGGAAATGAGGACCTCTAAATCAAGATAACAAGTAACTCTTTACACTATAACCCAGTAAAAACATTTAAAATGAACAATAACCAGGCCTAGGAGACGTTAGTTATAAATACTTATCTGAATAGGCCTAACTTTGGAACGTCGGAGACACGAAAGGTAAACAAAACTCAAGGACACGATCTCAAACGAATGTCCTTTCCTGATTTACACGTTAAAATACAACCATATTTACCAAAATGCATGGTTTTATAAACTCAAAGTAATGAACAAGTTCTAAACATACAATACAACTGTTACATTAGTAATTTACTCAACCTGGTCGTCTCTCCGAAATGCGAGATGGTCTAAATCCTAAAATGGCGGTCAAGCTTCAAAAGCATTTTAATCAACTTCGTCCTCAATTCTACTCTTAACTGGTGTTCTCGCACTACCTTAGGATTATGTAAAACGGTGAAAGACAAACTAGCAAATTAGACTAGCCTAAGTTTGGTCGGGAATTATGGAAAAACACAAGAATTGGAAGGCCATCAAATGGCGTCCCTCTGACTGAAATTATTACACACGAAGTTAATTTGACATTAATTTGGAATAACAAAGTATAAAATATCAGAAAAACACTTAGCAAGGGTGCACAGACTAAGTTTTACTGAACACAATGATAATGGGGGAAGTTTTACTGAACACAATGATAATGGGGGAATTTGAATGGTTGTAGGCACTTGGCAGGTGAGGGGTGCATGTCGACCAACCCGATGGTAGGCTCGAGTTCACGAATTTGTCAATCACAGCAATACCTCCTACATTACACACCTAGTACTTACTTAACTGAATAAGCAATACCTTATAACACTATAAACCTTAATTACGAACCTTTGAATGGAGGGAAAGGAAGCCTAAGTCCGGAGAAGAAGCGGGGAATGATGACAGAGACTGAGGGGTAGGTAGGGGTCTCTCTCGTAGGCCTGGGATCACGACAGTGAGGGGCCGAGGGCCAGTGCCAGGGATCCCGCCAAAAAAGGGGAGGGTGACCACAAAGGGTGGCGTCGCTTGGGTAGGAATTGGCGGTCTTTTTACACAAGGGGGCATTACTCTAAATTCGAAAAGGAAGGATTTTTACAGGGAATAAAAAACAAGGGGTGAAAGGAAAAATTAGGCTTGAAAGTATTTTAGATAGATTTGGGAATATTAGTTCTCCACCTGATCTAGGCTAATTCCCTCTTTACATAGACAAGGGTTACTTAACCCTTCTTAAACGATACATTTCCCTTAAATATAGGGAAGAGTGAATGAAGGGGAAAAAGTCTTACAGTTAAGTCAAACCTTACAACATATACCAAAAGGGAAAGTACAATTTCTTCCCGTTACACAGCTCTACCTTTTCTTTGAAGACTTTTTACCTCATTCACTCTTTCATCAACATAAACATTATACAGTTACCAATTAATCCAGCCTTAACTTATTACAGCAGAATTTCTGATCCGCCTGGCATCTTACCATGCCCAGAGCTCGCAGTCTATACCCAACGTCTTAGAATCTGACACATCATTACTGTACTGTACTCTGCCTGTGGGGCGTCCCTTCCTTCATCAACAAATCACTATACCACTCTATAAAGTGTCCCTCCTTTTCAGGAGAGTGCCAACCAGGCACTATCTTGTCCCCGTAGAGACAGCCTCTTTCCACCCCTTTATTGCTTGGAAAACCCCAGGAGACCAGACTAGAGAGCAGCGTGGACGCCGCCCGTATCGTGGGAGTCCCTTCACACTCTGTGCGCTGGCTGAGCCTCAGGACGAAAGGAGTATATCCCCAGTCAACCATAAAGGTACTCAGAGCCAACAGCACGTCCTGATGGGAACGCCACCACCCTAGTCCCAATCACCTGTATGACGTTCTACATAACCTAGGCACCTACGTCTCTTAAAGTTTCGCTGCACGGGGGTTTGACCGGAAAGATTAATTAACCATGCGGGGGCCACAGGGGAGTACACAACAAGACGACCACAACAGGGACTCTACTGTACACTCTAACAAGATTCTATATAACGCCGGGCCGGCTGACGGGCTCTGGGTGCTAAAATCTCAGGTTGATAGTCTTCCTCAACCGGCATTTCAACTTGCTCTACCTGTCAATACTCCTCACCCACGAACGGTTTCACTTTCTCAGCGGCCCTTTTCATAAACACACCCGTATAGGGATTTACTAGCTTATACGCAGCCCCGTCTCGGACTACTTCCGTAACCCTAAAGGGACCCACCCCCTTTGCGTTCAACTTTTGGCTAGTCCCGTGTAGTGGATTCTCGTTCCTGATCCATACCATGTCGTCCACATTGACCTTTTCCTTCCGGCGGTTCCGATTAGCCACGTCTCTAAACTTCCTGGCCATGGTCAGTGAGGTCTGTTCCAGGACCTCTTTCGCGACGGACATAGCCTCTTGGCGTTCCTCATTCCTCCTGACTAAAACATCTTGCACCTCGTGCCTTGGTTCTGGATCAGGATTCTCCATCTTGGACAGGAAAGAAGGATAATTGATAGACAACTAATAACCGGAAAACACTAACCACCGCTATCTCAACTTTGCGGTTCCTTCACAGTCACTGTGATTCTTGCTGGTATCTGCTGCACTTAAAGATTCCCTGAAATATTACACTAACCGTATTGAAATGTGGTAGCATGGCCAATACTGTTTGTGGTAACTATTTCACGGGTTGGTAGCGTGAAAAATTACAACTGCAACGCACTGATTCTAAACACCCGAGCGAAAGTGTAAGAACCAGTACTGTACAGTCTCTTCTACGGGGGGTACGGGATTAATTCAGGAGCCCTGAACGGAACAGGAGCATGTCAAACCATGGACTCCTAAAGAAATCCCACCGCTGCCACCACTGTAACGGGGGGGTGCTTTGAGATCTCTCTTTTTCTTCCCTTCCCTTCTTCTGCTGCGAACAAGAGAGAGAGGGTACGACAGAAAAAGATAGATTAAGCTGCGAAGGTGGAAAATAGGTACTCAAGGATAGTAAGGGAAGAGATGACGACAAACCCGTTATTGCATTCTAATTAACGAGAGGACAACCCTGTTTGGTTGACCCACATCCAACATCCTTCGAGGAAGGGGAAAGGCTGCAACTCCGACACGATGATAAGACCAAAGAACCACCAAAAACTCCACTGAGACCTAGCATATTCTCTACTTTCTAGATATCACATAAGGATGTTTTTGGGAACGGTAATTCATTCAAATTATTTGATCGCCCACCTTCAGGTGAACTGGCCGTCCCCATGGTTTTCTTATTCTTTATGCAATCGTGACTCATGCTCATTATTCAGGTACATTAGGACAGTAGGATAAATCGGAGGTTAGCAAAGACCAATCAAGGACTTCACCTTTAATGTTGGCTGACAAGACTTTAACTCTCGGTTAGGCTACTGGTACTACTCTTAGACCAATTTAATACTGACAGCTCCGATTTACCATCCTGACAACACATTTAGATCCAAATAGGTACGGGAGGATAGATACAAACATATTGCAGTAATCTTAAGCTTGATATTAATATTTAAGGAACATTTTACCGTTTACAACTCTTAACATTGGTACCGTATGGTCCGTATCTAATTATCTCTATACCATTAACCTGGGACCAATCCATTACCGTACTGGGACAGTCTCTTAACCTAGGAGTAGGACTCGAATCTTGCTGTCTGTATCCACCCCATTCCTCTCAGTATTATACATCCCAATTCCGCTAGATACCGGTATCGGCCAGGCTTGCCTGTAGGTTTCTTCGGCCTACCGTATCCTGGGGTATAGGGGGTAATCATACGTCTTCCTGCGGTCCTTGAACCCTCGTACAGTACACAAGTTCAGCATCCTGCACTCAGCCAATGGGAGGGGTGAATCTCCGATTCTCCGCCATCAGCAATTCAGCATCACATCGACTCCGTCCCAAACTGGTTCCCTGGGTAGTCGAATACATTCTTAACCCACGGTTGACATAATTATAGCTAACCCTTAATAATGGGGTTAATCAATATCCTAATTACGGTACACAGTAATACTAAAACAAATACATATAAAAAATATAGGCTAATATAAACATATAAAAATACATGGATTCCTATTAACGTATAAAAATAGATGAGCTAATATAAGTACAGAAATACAATGACAGATCAAATTATGACATTACAGTACTGTACCGAAATAATCTCTTAAGGCATCCAAAGATCCTCTCATTAAGTACAGGTACATATGTTACTCAGCAGTACTCTACACACAATTGGGAATACATAATTACACAGCATATCTATGGAGTCAAATCAATACACTAATGGCATAAATCAAAGGTAATTGTCATGGTCATACTTAACAGGTTGGACTGCTCAATGCGGAGGGTACTATACAAGGCTCAAACAAAGCTAAACGTTATTTCTACTGTAACTCGAGTAACTTATCCCCTGAAATCAGCTGCCCAGAATCTCACTACAGCGTTCCATCCCTTGCAAGGCAACTCTGTTCATTAGACCATGTCAAACATAATTATATCATAGCAATCAATACTCATAATACACTCTAAATGCACAATAATTAATAATAGCCTACTGTACTTCCAATTAGGTGAAAGTTAGGTAGCCTAATTAAAATGTAAAATCATATAACCTACCATAATAATTCAGCAAGTACCCATACCTAAACGGCCTTTTCACTAGTTAACTTTAAGTAACAATAGGTAAGAACAAATAATCATCTGAAATAAACCCGACCCAATGGGGGTCCGAAATTTGACGGTACTGGGGTTGGGAAATGAGGACCTCTAAATCAAGATAACAAGTAACTCTTTACACTATAACCCAGTAAAAACATTTAAAATGAACAATAACCAGGCCTAGGAGACGTTAGTTATAAATACTTATCTGAATAGGCCTAACTTTGGAACGTTGGAGACACGAAAGGTAAACAAAACTCAAGGACACGATCTCAAACGAATGTCCTTTCCTGATTTACACGTTAAAATACAACCATATTTACCAAAATGCATGGTTTTATAAACTCAAAGTAATGAACAAGTTCTAAACATACAATACAACTGTTACATTAGTAATTTACTCAACCTGGTCGTCTCTCCGAAATGCGAGATGGTCTAAATCCTAAAATGGCGGTCAAGCTTCAAAAGCATTTTAATCAACTTCGTCCTCAATTCTACTCTTAACTGGTGTTCTCGCACTACCTTAGGATTATGTAAAACGGTGAAAGACAAACTAGCAAATTAGACTAGCCTAAGTTTGGTCGGGAATTATGGAAAAACACAAGAATTGGAAGGCCATCAAATGGCGTCCCTCTGACTGAAATTATTACACACGAAGTTAATTTGACGTTAATTTGGAATAACAAAGTCTAAAATATCAGAAAAACACTTAGCAAGAGTGCACAGACTAAGTTTTACTGAACAAAATGATAATGGGGAAGTTTTACTGAACACAATGATAATGGGGGAATTTGAATGGTTGTAGGCACTTGGCAGGTGAGGGGTGCCTGTCGACCAACCCGATGGTAGGCTCGAGTTCACGAATTTGTCAATCACAGCAATACCTCCTACATTACACACCTAGTACTTACTTAACTGAATAAGCAATACCGTATAACACTATAAACCTTAATTACGAACCTCTGAATGGAGGGAAAGGAAGCCTAAGTCCGGAGAAGAAGCGGGGATGACAGAGACTGAGGGGTAGGTAGGGGTCTCTCTCGTAGGCCTGGGATCACGACAGTGAGGGGCCGAGGGCCAGTGCCAGGGATCCCGCCAAAAAAAGGGGAGGGTGACCACAAAGGGTGGCGTCGCTAGGGTAGGAATTGGCGGTCTTTTTACACAAGGGGGCATTACTCTAAATTCGAAAAGGAAGGATTTTTACAGGGAATAAAAAACAAGGGGTGAAAGGAAAAATTAGGCTTGAAAGTATTTTAGATAGATTTGGGAATATTAGTTCTCCACCTGATCTAGGCTAATTCCCTCTTTACATAGACAAGGGTTACTTAACCATTCTTAAACGATACATTTCCCTTAAATATAGGGAAGAGTGAATGAAGGGGAAAAAGTCTTACAGTTAAGTCAAACCTTACAACATATACCAAAAGGGAAAGTACAATTTCTTCCCGTTACAGCGGTAAGTAACTTGTTATCTGATTTATGATCGTGGATATCTTAACTCTAGTATGAGGTACTAGTAGAGTTATTTAGGCGGATTTGGTGAAGGTTCATAGGGGACTACTTTACTGGCGCACTACGTGAATAGGCTGGGAGGTATTATTCATCAATTCACCTAAATATCCTTCTCTGGTCTAGCTGACATGCTATTCGTAATCTAGGATGGGATAAGGAAGATTTTGGTTTGGTTAAGGATGGGATAGGATGGTATATGGATAGGTATTTAGATTTGTAGGTCATAACCTGTTGGAAACTCACCTGTTGTCTGGCAAGAATTTGCTGGCTTGCGGGTCAGGGTAATTCTCCACGGGGGTCGGTGGGGTCCCCGTGGGGTCGGGGGGACAGGCCGCTCCCTGAATATGGTTATCGAGAGTTCTTACGTTAATTGGTTTGAGATATGAGTTCAGGTTGTCAGGAGGTATCTTCCTAGTTAGGGTTGATCACTACATCTAGTTTTCATGTACGAGGATCACTCGTGGGTGTTAAGAATAGTGGTTTTGTGAAAATGCAAGTCATGGGGAAATTTACATTTTTAAGGGGGGACAAGAGGGGGTCGTTCTAGTCTCGCGCCGGCTATTGTTCTGGTTCAAGTTGTGAGTGGGGCTAGGGAGTTAGAGGATATAGTTAAGGTGGGTACAAGGATAGGTCCTTACCTTCCATTTGTTGAGGTTAGTGAACGAACTGAGTCGGCATGTTATAACGTTCTTATGGCGTCTTTACAGGGGGAGGGTTGTGAATTGTAAAGGGGGTGGTTTGAGGCTAGGCGCCGCGCCGCTCGTGACCTAGGGCAGTGACCCTTAATGCGCTGGACATAGGGGTGGCATTTCCCTACGATCGAACAGGTAGGGTGGTGTGTGCAGCGGGGTATGAAGGATAAGAGGACAGGATGACCCAAAACAGGGTACCACTGAGCATAGGGTCACGAAGCAAAACAGAGTAGTGTGGATTGTGGATACAGAGGAGGTGATTGGAAGACGTATAACTATCGTATAAATACGATAGAATATGACTCTTTTGTGATCTCATATGTCTCTGCGGCGTCACGATCTCTCCTACAGCACGACGTAGGACGAGTAGATCGTATATTATAAGATTGTAAATAAGTTAAGTTATAAAAGGCCTAATATGCTATTAAGCAATATTGCCATGGTCTTATGTAGTATACATAATTTATCGTATATATTAATATAATTTATCGTATAGAGCAACCTAAATGCGGTACGATAATTTGGGCTCCTGGCGGTTTGCCAAGGCAGCAAGGTGTGCTTTTGAGGTACGCCAGAGCCTTCACGAACACCAACCAGTTAACATCTAAATTTTCCACCCTCAGTTGATCGAGCTTTTGTGCCTCTATCACAATACACATACAGCAATACACTCAGCTACACCATCACGACGCTCTCATCGACATCATGACTGACTGATAGATAAGCATAAATTATAATAATCATGTCCATTCCCATGTAATCATTTATTCTTTCTTTAACTTGACTCGAGTCTTGGGACCGAAGTCTCGTTCCCCATTGTCCACCGCTATATTGGGTAAAACGTTCTCCCTTGCCTCATTGCCACATGGAACTATTGGTGAGTTAATTCCTGGCTAATATTAACCCTTATAACCTTACCCTATATATACATTTATTATGTGAGACCTTTGGATATAAATTAGCTTGTTTCAGATTGAATTCAATTTAGATATAGAGTAGTTTTCATTTAGATTGATTTTATTTGATTCATTATAGCTTAGTAATATTTAACTTCCATTGATAGTTTACCACATTGGTGCCCAGACCCGGGAATTAGCTACCAGTAAGGGATTTTAAGGCAATGAACAAGGGACATATAACAGGATGCAGGAACAACTCTATGATAAACTGGCAAGGCTAGCCAAGCGATGGTTAGAGCCGGAATGCAGGGTCACATTGTTGCACCTGCCCAAGTTCTGCATCCCACCCATCATCTTTCCCCAATAATTTTCTTTTCCGTTTCAGACTTCCTGTGACATATGACCTGACCTAACATTTTTTCTTGTTCAATATGATCCATTAGTAGGTATTGCTATTTAGTGTACTATTGTTTCTCCATAACATAGAAGTCCGCCGGTTGGCGTCTCTTAATTAGACTATTATTTGGCCGTTGTTTTTGTAACGTAACATTTAGATACATAGCCTATAGGCTCACATGCAAAATGGATAAAAACGATAAAGAGACACCGTCTAGTGGGGTGCTGATCAAAGCCCCTAAAAATCAAAGGTCGGGACTTCGGGGAGTGTTAAATAGGCTAATTGTGGACTTAAACACTTTCATCACTACTGCTGAACTAGAGGAATTGGAGGCTAGATTAGATAACGTCCAGGCTACTCACGGTCGTATTACGGCTCTGAGTGAGGTGATTGTGGCTGACATGATAGAGGAGGAAGAGATAGATACAGAGTGTGATAATCGCGCCCTCTATGACAAACCTGTCTTTAGAGCGAAGCGCCTATTACAGCGTGCTGTCGCAAGTAAGAAGGGAGGCGATAATGAGGCCCATAGAAGGGCTGACCCAAAACATACTGTACACCTCCCTAAGCTCAATCTTCCTACATTTGGGGGCAAGTTAACCAAGTGGTTAGCTTTCTGGGACGTATTTCGATCTACGGTTCATGAATCCTCTTTGGATAATGTCCGCAAGTTTCACTATCTGAAGGGACAAATGGAAGGAGAGGCCCTACATTTAATAGAGGGTTTTGCAGTAGTGGGTGGTAGTTATCTTGAAGCGGTACACCTATTAGAGTCCACATACGGGGATAGAGAGCAGTTGAAGATGGCCCATGTTGTTGCCTTGTTGGGGCTCGCAGAACCACAGTATAAGGTTGATGAGTTGACAAACTTCAGGGCAAATATGGAGTGCCATACTCGATCGCTAGACACCCTAGGGCTTACCACGTAGGAAATTATAGTCATTATCTCGCGTCAGAAGCTTCCTATGGCAATACTTGATAAGGTAAGATCATTTGAGCTGGGGGAATTCAAAACTCAGTTCAGTAAGGAGATCAATAATCTACAGTTGAACAAAGGGAGAATGTATGTGTCGGGAGGGAGTGAGAATGTGGAGAAGAGGGGAACAGTAAGCATGACAGTGGGGACTAAAGTAAAGAAAGAGGGTGCGTATAAGAAACCTGCTCAGATTCTATGTAAGCTATGTAACAACAAACATAAATGGAGTTTCTGCGTAAAATACCCGACAAATGAGACAAAGGTAGCAAAGGCGAAAAGATTGAAGCTATGATTGTGTAGGTTGTCTAAGTGGGGAACATGGTAAGCAGGGACAATGTACTGCTACATACTTAAGGCCCTGTCGGCACTGCAAAGGACATCACTTTGATAAGTTGTGTCCTACAGCAGATAAATTCAAAGACGTCAAAAAAGAGGGTACTACAACTGTGGCACTAGGTAGCACGCAAGACACCACTATATTGCCCACAATACAGATTCCCATGGAAGGTAATGACATTAACAAAGTTTGTCGGGTACTTCTAGATCAAGGATCTCAACGTTCCTTTATAAAGAGGTCCGTACTAGTGGGATTGAAGCACCGAATCGTAGGGGCTGAGACTCTTCGATTACAGGGCTTCACAGGGGTTACTGATAAACAAGACTACGAGATAGCGGAGATTTCATATTTCTATCATAAAAACCGGTACTTTATGACTTGTATCGTAGTAGACACCCTACCAGAATATGTATCTGTGGGTGTGAAGAAGGTGGAACACGCATTACGTAGCAAGGGGGTTAAAATGCCCCAGAACAAGAAGCCCACCACAGAAGCCACGAGCGAACACCACACAGAAACACCCGGAAGAAAGGTCCACAGAACGAAAGGACCAGCTGACCGAGCCCGCCATTCCAGGCAGGCCCAAGCCCGCAGGGCTAAACAGCTCCAGGACACACCCATTTACCTTTTCTAAAACCGACCATTTTCCACACCTCACGTACACTAACCCCTCGTGTCCTACACTTATTAACTACAAAGATGATGAACAGGAATATACATTCATATTAAAAACACCCATGCCTGTCCCGACGTTGAGCCAATGCCAACACATCAGACAGCCATAATTATATCTATGTATGTTCTTGCATCCGAGAAGTAGATGTTATATATCTTAGAAGTTAAAGCACCCACGCTGTCCCTAGATCTCTTATATCATTTTCCATGACGAGTATAGATATATGTAACCCGTGCTCAGTCGCCCCTTGCATTGCTCCTCTAGTAACTAAGTATTAATATTAACATTCCCTAACATCTTGTCTTGCCAGACTAAGCTTCTGAAGACCCATCCCCCCATAAATCTATGTATGCAACCCTCAGGTTAAGTATTTTTATCCGCCATTGTGTTCACCTTTTTCCATTTACTTTCCACAATTGTCATACGTCT
Organism: Paralithodes platypus; assembly: GCA_032716605.1. Classification (NCBI taxonomy): domain Eukaryota; kingdom Metazoa; phylum Arthropoda; class Malacostraca; order Decapoda; family Lithodidae; genus Paralithodes; species Paralithodes platypus. The sequence continues at coordinate 35,245,841 of CM064581.1, forward strand.
TCCCCTTGCCTCCTTCGTATCCACAGTCCACACTACGCCAATTTACTTCGTGTCTTACACCTCTTACCCCAACCAGAGATTATATAAGATAACCTGGTTATCAGTATCTGCCATAAGTACCCCGAAACAATAACTAAGTACCCCTACGAACTGCCACTGTGGTTGGTATTTTATATTTAATAGAAAACGCAGTTCCCAGGGCCAACTAATAGTATCCATAACCCTCTGACTGATCACATAACTCTATCTTTTCCAGACTCGTATACCACCCCATAGTTGCATTCCCCGGTAGCATTTGGCTAACGTATTCTACTGCCTTTTCAAACTTCCATATCAATTGTAGCCTAATGCCACCCCACGCCCAGGGACCTTAGGGGCCAAATTTCCCTGTAGCCCTTGAACTCCCCCCCCCCTCTCATTAAGACACCCGCGCTTCTCGACTCTTGTCCGACCTAGCCTCTCTCTCATACCTCTTGAAGATCCTTGAATTGTCCGTTACTAACGCTCTCCAACCTTTTATATATACTCCTATCCAGCCTACCTTCACTTAGTAGGCCAGAACAACATTAGAACTTTACTAGCCCCTTGCATGCCATCTATTCTCTTACAACACATTCACAACCCTGCACCCAATGGTCGTCGGTGCGAGGCTAGCCGCCCCGCCAGTACTAACTTCTATTGTCATACTTCCAGATAAATGTGGCAGAGTTAGCAACCCAGTCTCCACCATATCCAGCAAACCCTACAATTAACAACCAGCCGAGTAAAACCAGCTAGCTAAGGCACCTTCGGTTTTGGTATTAAAGACACTCACATCTGTCTCATACACAGAGGGTTATTACAAACACTGGTGATATGGCAAGCCCCTAGCCACAGCCGCCGGACGACTATATCAGAGAGGGCGCCCAGCTCCCCCTTTTTGCCCACCCGAGGAGGGAGACCCCCACCCCCGCGGAGGTATACCTGGCCCCTGTTTTGACTCTCGAGTCATTGCCAGGTAGCACAGGAATTCTTCCTATCAATGAACTAACCATGAATGACTAACACCTTTACTAACCTCTATTACCTCACAATAAACCATTTACCTTTCTTGCATGCTCTGATCACTAAATTAGCACCTCAGCTATACCATAGAATGAAGATTGAAACACTCTAGAGAGACACTCCTATCACAGCTGTCCCCATCCTCCTCGCAAAGTAGATCCAGTCTCTCTCCCCTAAATACGTCCAGTATAGCCAAAATAGTACCTCTTACTAAGGCTCAGTTATATGAAAATATAAAGGCTTCCTATCGCCCTGTGCCACAACAGTAAATACCATCTTACCTAGTCCCCATATCTATTGAGAGCTCAATTAAGTCCATAAGACTCGAGATCCCTACTGTCTGCAGGGTCCAGAACCGAGCCTATAAATCTACCTCCCGCCCCCAGTCAAATCAGTTGAAAGCTAGACACCAACCAGTGGTCACTACCCTGCAGTTTACCTCTAGCTCTGCCCTTGTGTTGTTCCGGAGTTGAGAGATTCCAGATCCGGCAGACTCCGTGGCAGAGAAGACTGATAGAAGCATCTGTCCATGTACAAGTCCTAACGTGCACCTTATAACCTTCGCACAAATTCGTGGGTATATAAGTGTGTAGCCAGCAACGATCATCAGGAGATCCGACTTGAGAACTTCCTACATTTTGGACCATCTGGACGGCCGAGGAACCAGTCGTTAGCCCCCAACATCACCGGAAGCAAGATAACCAGGACCAGATCTACCCATACTATTCAAGATTCATGTTACTAGTACTAAGTGTTATAGTACTAGCTTGATACGCACCTATTAACTTTCTATAAAGTGGCTAAGACCTTGCCCAGTGTAATTCATATTTAACCATTCCATTTGGGACGTACTAAGCGATCAGTGTTTTTTTATTAACAGGCGACCTTGACTCTCGTAATTACCTTATTCAGATATTAAAACTCTAGTGATATCTAACGTTCGCCCACTGATTCGTGTTCTACATATTTCTGCCTTAAGAATATCAAACTTAGTTCAGTACCCCCATGAGGTTGCTAGAGATTTCCGTGTTCTATAATATACGCGTCTAATCCTAACTGTGAGTTGCTACGTGGGCACGCGACCAGCCAGCAAGAGGTAAAATCAGTGACAGTGAATTATACGAATATATTGAGGTCTTCCAGTAAAATATAAACTTGCTAATTAAACCCGTGATCAGAAGAATATACCTGAACGTTGGAAGTGGGAGACTAGGCTCCATCCAAATCCGCAAATGCTAGCAGTTCCCTTCTATCATTTGTTTTGTGCAAATATAACTATCTTTCTATGCTCTTTATTTCTTTATTTCAATAAACGTGAACTTGTGTCGTGTTTACTAGTGTGTTTATTTTGTGTTCTCAATTCCTCATACCTTGTATTGTGCATGCAGCCTTCTATACCCAGTCATTCAGAACTCACATTACCCAAGTTAAACCTGTAGAAAAACAGGGCATAACATTGGCGGCAGCGGTGGTTCTTGATTCGGATAAAAGGTTGCATTACATTGCAAGTTTGGAACAGCTAGAACACGAGAACATCATGGCGCAACCTAACTACGTTTTCATCCCAAATTATGAGGAAACAAATTATGGGATCGAAGTATTCATGGACATAGTGAAATCCTTAGTTGACATTACTTATACCACGGACGCACATAAAATAGCCGTAACATTACCACACCTGGGAAAAGCCGTTTCCCTGGTGGCCTATCAAGTGCGCGCTGATCTCACCTGGAACGAATTTCGCACAATAGTGATAGAAGCCATTAAACCTTCGTTGGGCGTTTTCGTGGCCCACACCCGTATCCTAGACACGAAATTCGAAGGCGATCTAGATGCCACAGTCAGTAAGCTTGCCCAACACATAAAAAATTCTTTCCCCACGTTGACCAAAATCCAACAAGAACAGCAAATTCTGGTCAACCTTGTGTCAATATTGCCCTCAGCAGTAAAAGACCATTTCCGGGTGCACGATTTCGTCGAATACAAAAAAGACCTCATCACGATCCGACGTATTTTGGCCGTGCGCACAGAAGCACCCACCCAAATCGCTGCAATCAAGAGGTTTCCCACGCACCCTCAGCAAATCAACCACCAACACTCCAAGAATGCCTACCCAGCCTCATCTTTCCACAACAGACCCACCTACCCTTCCGGCAAGCCCCAACCCAGTAGACCCCGGTTCCAACCGTCCCAGCCACGCAGAATCTTCAACCGGAACAAAACCTACAACACCTACCAAAGTAAAAATCCTACCTTAGTCATTATCAACCCCTATGAATTCCCTGCCTGTAGTGCTCAGTGTGCCCTCCACCAAATTCGTGACTCTGCCAAACCTCGCCCCTCTACTCCTCGCATTTCTGTAAATGAAGAGGAGTTGGGACAAGAGGAAGAAATTGCCCCCCATACCATGACCTCAGATGATACCGAGGAAACCCTGGAGGAGGTAGATACCGACCCCCAGGATTTTTAAAGTATCCCCCGCCCACGATGGGCTCGGCGGGGGACGCCATAACTAGTCGCACTGCCCCCATTTATTACATGGCCAAAATCAAGGACATTCCTGTCCGCTTGCTAATCGACACGGGAGCTGCCAAGTCATGTTTGTTCAAATCTTACTATGAAAAACATCCCCGACTATTTGGCCCCTTGTTAAACACCAAAAGCAGAACTCATCTCAGCTGCTGATACTTACTTAAATCTCCTAGGAGAAACTTTGCCCCTATCAGTAACTACTCCTGCCCCCCATGCTCGTTGTTATCACATGTTCACAGTATTTTCCTCCCACTGTAAACATTACGATGGTTGCCTTGGACTTGACCTCCTTCAAAAACTCCAGGCCCAGGTTGACTGCGGCCAGAGGCTGATCTCATTCAAAAAAAAAAATCCAACCCAAAGCCTCTGACAAACCAATCACGCAGAAACCTATTCACAAAAAGAAAAAACACCTTCCCCCTCAACAAACTCTGAGTCAGGGTTACCAAGTTGCAGCTAGCACTAAGGTAACTCCTAACCCCTCCCCTTGCCCGGAGTTCTCTCAAAATATCACGCAATTCGTTGAAAAAATGCCTCAACAAACGAAAGAAGCCAAGTCCAAGCAACCCCCTCTCGGTAATCTCCTCAATTCTCGTAACTCTGTCCAGGATAAATCCTCCCATGTTTCCAGGACAGACTCTGATGTATGTAACCACAATTCTATCAAATATTCATGTACACGTGTTTCCAGGGAAAATGCCGACCTATGTACCCAACAATGTTTCCCCCATGCCCCCAGAAATGTTCAGCTATTTCACAACCAACAAAATTCCCCTTGTGACAGTTTTCCGTCGGTAGCTCCCTTCCACCCCCACACAATTCACACCCCTAGAAAACTTCACAACCCCACACTTGACTCGCCCTCTCATGATAAACAAATTCACCAATCCCAGATAACCTCTAACCAGACCGTGACTGCCACCAAAAAAATTCCCCAAATTCGTCCTGTTAACAACCCCAAATCAATACATCAGTCCTCCACCAATAACCCATGTTCTACACCTAACTCTTCCCCCACCAACCCTCCGCAGTCCCACCACCAAATCCCGTTTTCTAACTCGCTCACCTCGCACCCTGACCCTCCCGCACGCGCCGTTAATCCTCTCCTCACGCGTGACGACCGAGGGACCCAACCATGTTCCCACCATGCCCCCAGAAATGTCCAGCTATTCCACAACCAACCAAATCCCCCTGGTGACAGTTTTCCGTCAGTAGCTCCCTTCCACCCCCACACAATTCACACCCCTAGAAAACTTCAAAACCCCACACTTGACTCGCCCTCTCATGACAGACAAACCCACCAACCCCACATAAACTCCAAACAAACCGTCACGGCCACAGACAAAACTCCCCAAGTTCGTCCTTCTAACAATCACCAAGCAGTACATCAGTCCTCCACCAATAACCCATCTTCTATACCTCACTCTTCCCCCACTAACCCTCCACAGTCACTCCCACAAATTCCGTTTTCTAACTCCCTCACACCTCGCCCCGCTGATCCTCCCACACGCGCCGTTAATCCCCCTCGCACGCGCGACCCCCACCAAAGTGACCTTTCCCCCCTTATGCGTACTGAGCACCTGCTCGCCAGTCGATCACCCACCATCATTAGCCCAGCCGTAGTTCAAGATAAATGCCAAATTCCCCCCCGCCATCAAAAATGGGTTAACCTTCGACCCATACCCCAAACTCACATGATATTTTCCCCCACTACCACCTCCACCAACCCCAAGCCCTGCCTCTTACAACCCGCCATCATTTCCGCTCGCATCAACCACATTCTCGTGGCAAATATCTCTGAGGAATCCCTGACATTACCAAAAGGTCTCATTATAGGAGACCTCGAATCTTTTGATGACCTCCCCATAGATTTTAATGACACCCCTACCAGCCTCCAATTGCCCCCTCTCCCGGACACATTATCCGACCACCAAAAACACAGCATGTACGACCTATTGCTAGAGTTCAGTGACGTGTTTGCCCAACAATCCACTGAAATCGGACAGACCGATTTAGAACAACACATAATTAACACCACAGGCCCCCCCATAAGACAACCATCCCGTAGAAAAAATCCCATACAACGCCAGGAAGAGGAACGCCAAGTCCAAGAGATGTTAGAGGCCGGTATTGCCACCCCGTCCATTAGTCCCTGGTCTTCCCCTGTTGTCCTAGTGTGACGCCTCCCGGCGTTAGCAGAATGGTTGCGTGGGGCATTGCAGCTCGCTAGCGCTCGCCAGGATGGGGGGATAGGCTACAGTTGTCCTAGAATGATCTGCTTTATTTCATTAGTGTCGTGTTGCCACAGACAGTCTAGAAGTGCTCTTTGTTTTGGTCTGTGGCCGCGCCTTATATTTTATATTCGCTATAATATAAATGTTGCTTGTGTGGGAGGCGAGCGAGAGAGTGTGAAGGAGTACACCCAGCAGCGTGGTGAGCACGGCTTGCTTGGGCGCTGACGGCGTTGGCGGCCGGGTGGTCAACTAGTCCCTTCCCGTCGCTGCCTCGTGTTTTTTACCAGCTCAGAGCTTGCCTGACACGCGTATCGCCTACATCCTTTGCAATTCTGTCCCCCATACTCGCTACTTTGCATACTATTTCTCTCTCTCGACTTCTCCTTTCTCATTCTCTAATCTTTATTAAACTCAACATCCCTTCTGGTTTCAGCATAGACGTTCACCGTCGACCAGTCGTATTGTACGCGAAGCTCTCAGATATTTCCATGTATTAGGTTAAGGAGGTATTATGCTTTATTGAGGTTTAGAGAGACGGACTTTTCCGTATGTGTCCTCTCTCGGGAAGGTTGTAGACCGGTATATGTCTCCCTTGCAAGGTGTTGAGTGATTCTTCTTGGTTATCTAAAGCTAGACTAGGGGTAAGGTTACTGTGTCGTTGTCTCCGATGTGTGCAGTGTTAGCTAAGCTCTGCACAACATCGACAGGTACTGTGGGAGCCTAAGTTGTCTTCGGGTTGGTTTACTTTGCGAGCACAGCGCTGTGGTGTGAGAGGGCCATAACCTATCCCTCACAACATAGTGCTGCCTCTTTGTGTTGACTTCTGAGGGATCGCCAGGATAGAGCTAGGTACTAGAGACCTAGATTTATCAAGAGAGCATCCCCGTCATATAACGTAATCTTCATTATACCACCCTTGGACAACGTTAGGCTACGAGCCGCATGCTCGCCCATTGTTGCCCTGCCTTGATACCCCAGCTAGACTTTATTAACTGAGCAGACACTGGTTAGAGATAAGCCCCATTATTATATGTATGCAGCATTATTATTCACTGCACTTTTGAGCCCAGGTTGTTGTTGAGTTGCACAACCCGAGTAGGCTGTTGCATTGTGTCACGAAGCATTTCTTTAGTTGTCGAGCATTACTACCTTTGCGCAGTCTTTATTATTCGCCTGCCTATTATTACTATATGTCCTAGCATTTATTGTGACCCGTATTCTGCATTATAATTGTTCATGATTCTTTACGAACATCTTCCCAGCATCAGACTTATTTCAGAAGTTTCCAGTTGATGTTGCAGGACTAGCATTGCACTTTCTTTAATACAGGAGTGCCAGTTATTTGAGTATCTACCGTAACGTTAATTAATCACGTTAACTATCTTTTCTTTGTGTAACATAATCGAGTAATCTTTTACTGTTTGAAAATAGGCTGTTTCATTGAGCGTCAGCCTAGTGTGTGTGCACCAGTTACCGAGTCATAGGATACCTCGTTGTCCAGGCACGACTCAGGGCGGTAATGGTGTTTTGTTTTCCAGTGTTTAAGGCAGGGGTTGGATCTAGTGTTACCGTTGTTGCTTTTTGCCATTATCTAGTCCAATGTTGAAGAGCCCTGTGTCTTTGAGAACCTGGATCATAACAAATGGCGACCTAGCTCAGGATCTTGTGAACTAAGAGATAATTGCAGGATTGTTGTGTTGTGTGTTGTTTTATTGAGGAATATAGTGGGCAAGTTAGATTTTTTTTGGCAAAGTAGTATAGTACTTGAGAGTCTTCAGACATTTTTGGCAAGTGAATAGTGCTATATAGGAGCTTGGGTATTTTTTTTTTTTTATAAACGTGAAAATTTTTGGTGGACACCATGGGAGACGAATCAGATCATACTGAGGGTTCAGGGAATGATGCAGGCTCTGATGGGCAGATGCCAGGGGGGTTAGTAACTAGTGAGGAGGCCGCAAAGAAGTTTTTGGAGGTGCCTATAACAGCTGATCGACTAGAGGGAATTAGCAAGTATGGTCTACAGTGTTTGGCTCACCTCATGGGGCTTAAGGTGGCTCATGGCATCAAGAAGAACGATTTGAGGGCTTGCGTACTGGGGGCAGCTAGTGAGATCCAGGGTGGAGAGGGTGCTCGGGGACTTCTGCTCGAGCCCCCCCTCCACTCTACTCCCATCGGGACCTCTAGGATGCCGGAGTTTAGTACGTTCCCGCAGGCCGATAGCCGCTGGCAGCGTGGTTTAGGATCGCTGGGTGGGCCTCCAATAGTTGCACCTCCTCCTCAAGGTTTCACTACAGAAATGCTCTTCCAGCTTGAGATGGCTAAGATGCAGGCTGAGCGTGAGGAACGTCTCAAACTCGCTAAGATAGAGGCTAAGCGACAGGCTGATCTCGAACTCGCTAAGGCTAAACAACAGACTGATCTCGAACTCGCGAGAATAAAAGCCCAGTCGGAGGCTGAGTCTACCAGGTACCGTGCAGATATCGATCTTGAGAAGACTCGGGTGGAAACGACAGGGCAACGTCTCGGTGGTGGGATTCGTGGGCATGATCAGTCTTTGTCGCACCTGTTGAAGCTAGTCCCTGTCTTCGTGGTGCGATGCATAAGGTGTTGATTTTCGGTGTGAGCATCCTGGATTCGAATCCACGGACTGCCACATGTGTTTGTAAATTTCATTAATCGATTTTAGGAGTATAGTTGGTTGTTGGAAGGAACATAATAATATTTGATGAGTCGGGTGTCACCAAATTTTTCATGAGATTCGAGAAGAAGTGCCAGGAACACCAGTGGCCTGGGGAGAAGTGGGCAGCCCTTGTTTCCTCTAGACTTGTGGGCAAGGGACTCAAGGCTTATGATGCATTGCCTATAGAGTCGTTTATTATCTATGAGGAACTCAAGGAGGCTGTCCTGAGAGCATACGAACTACAACCAGAGACGTACAGGTTGAAGTTCCGGGGTGTTACCAAGGGTCGGGAGAGCACCATTTTGGAACATGCCCGGGAGCTGTCCGATGCTTTTGGGAATTGGCTGAGGTCGGAGAAAGCTACTACGTTTGACGACATTAAACATTTGGTGCTTTTAGAGCAGTTTTTCAAATGCACGGGCGGCGACCTGACGTTAAACCTGAAAGAAAAGCAACCAAAAACTCTACAGGAGGCAGCTGAGATGGCTGACCTCCGGCTATCACTAATTCGTGGGTGCGGGTCTGCCCAGCGTAGTGAGGCAGGTAACAAGGGGCGTTGTGATATACCTTATGCAAACAAGTACAAGAGCCATGATACCAAGACTGACCACAAGACTAGCACCGTCCCGTTTAAGAAGGGGCCGGGCCCTTCCCAGTACCAAGGGAAGCCCAAAGGGGAGTTGGAGTGTTATCATTGTCATAAAAAGGGGCACTTTGCAAGAGTCTGTCCTAGCAAACCACCTACAGCAGCTGTGTCTTTGGCCTGCAACATTGGTGTGTCTCCGAAGTCGTCTGAGTTTGCCCGGGGCAGTTCGTCAGAGGCTGAGGCACAGCCAATGCAGAAGCACCTGGGAGGCTCGAACCCTGCTCGGGATGTTTTTTGCAACCATAGAGGGCGGGGTTGCGTGATGTGGGCGGGGCACAAGCATGGAGTAGAGGTCTTGCGTGATACAGGTGCTGATGAAAATCTTGACTGGCTACCCTATAAACGCGGCTCGGGTGGTAGTGGTGCAGGGTATTAATGCAACTCGGTCATACCCGCTGGTGCGGTTGGAGTTGGAGGTGGATGGTGTGGCACGTGAATTGGATGTCGGGATTGTGGAGAAACTGCCAGTGGAGGGCGTCGACCTTCTTCTCGGCAACGACTTTGCAATGCCCGCTTCTGAGGTTCTACCCTTAGTCGTTGCCGAGAGGCCGGCCGACGTGAGTAGGGAAGAGCAAGAGTGGGTCGAGCGGTGCCAGACACAACCCATGGCGTGTGTTGTCACCCGAGCTCGGGCAGCTAAAGTGTCACAGCCTAGTCCTCCGTTTTCAGACCAGCGGAGGAACGATCAACAGGAGGAGGCTAAAGCTGGAGTTGGTTTTAAGAGTTTTGACTCGGCGGCTCTCCTGGGTGATTCAGTATTAGCACCATTACTTAATTCTGGAGTAGCCCCTGGGCCTGTCATCGAGAGTGACGAGGCTGGGCATGACGAGACTCCACGACAGCAACGTTATGTACATCGAGAGAGACAGAGGGAGCAGCCCAGTATCGGGGAAGGTCATGCATTGCTCCGGGAGCAGTTAGATCGCTTGGCACCCTCAGATATACGTCGGTTGCAACTAGAGGACCCTGAGCTCCACACGTGTGATAATGGAGCTGTAGAGCTCGACGAGGACGGCGATGCACAGCCAGGAATTTTTTTTTATTTAAAAGGCATCCTCTATAGGCGTTTTCAAGACCCTAAACATAGTTGGCAAGAGGGGTCCGGAGTAGTGGACCAGTTGGTGGTGCCACGGGAGTGCAGGGATAGCCTACTGAGGTTGGCGCATGACGTACCACTGGCAGGACATCTAGGGGTGAGAAAAACGGTGGCGGCTTTAGAAAAATTGATTTGGTGGCCGGGGTTGAAGGGGCAGGTAGTAACCTGGATAGCAATGTGTCATACGTGCCAGAGGGTTGGAAAACCTAACCAAACAATTCCGAGAGCCCCGTTGCACCCCATTCCTGTCAGTGGACCGCCCTTCAGTAAGGTCATCATTGATATGGTCGGATCCCTACCCCCTACTAGTGCCGGTAATAAATTTCTATTAACTATCATGGATGTGGCCACTCGTTATCCTGATGCATATCCAATGAGAAATGGCACGGCAAAAACTGTTGTCCGGAACCTGCTCTTGTATTGCTCGCGGTATGGTTACCCGCAAGAGGTGCAATCGGACCAAGGTTCTAATTTTACATCTAATCTGTTCAAACAAACTATGATTCAGCATGGCATCAGCACTGTCGTCTCTTCTGCGTATCACCCGGAGAGTCAAGGGGTGTTGGAGAGGTGGCACGCCACGCTGAAAAGCATGCTTCGATGTTACTGCGCAGAGAACGGAAAGGATTGGGACCTTGGTCTGCCGTATGTTTTGTTCGCGGCAAGAGAAGTACCTGGAGAGAGTCTCGGTTTCAGTCCGAATGAGCTTGTTTTCGGGCATCAGGTGAGGGGCCCTCTCCACATGGTGAAGGAGATTTGGGAGCGTACCGCTAAGCCATGTTCTATGTTGAGATACGTCCTCGAGAGCAGGGAGAGAATGCTTAGAAGTCTGGAGCTGGCAGGGCGTAATTTGGTGAGTTCGCAGGCCCGTATGAAGGACAGGTATGATACTAAGGCGAAACTCCGGGAGTTTCAGGTAGGTCAAGAGGTGCTGGTCCTGTTGCCTTTGTCAGGTCATCCTCTGGCTGCCAAGTACGCTGGGCCTTATCGGGTGGTGTCAAAGATCTCCGATCTAGATTACCTAGTTGCCACTCCAGACCGGAAGAAGCGTAACCAACTATACCACATTAATTTGTTGAAGGAGTATGTGAGGCGCCCACCTGAGTCTCTAGCTGTCCCTGTGTTGACCTGCCGCGGTCATGGTGGAGAAGGAGAGGGGGGCAGCAATGATCAGGTGGATGATAACTGGGATTGTCATGTCTCGGCTGATCAGTGGGCGGGGAATTCGAGCCAATGTGCGCACGATGCTCTGGCGCACCTGCCGGAGGAACAGCAGGTGGCAGTGCAGCGCCTGTTCGATTCATACCCCACTGTATTTGCCGAGCACCCAGGTCTCACTACTCAAGCGGTGCATGATGTCGACGTAGGAGAGCACCCCCCCTTCAAGTCGATACCTTATCGGGTGCCACCCATTAAACTCCCAGCGCTCAGGGACGAGCTGGAGTATATGCTGGCGAGAGGCTTGATCGAGAAGGGGGCAGTACGGTGGACTTCTCCTGTCACTCTGCAGCCCAAACCTGATGGAAAAGTTCGGTTCTGCATTGACTTTAGGCGGTTAAACGGGTTGACCCCCACCAATGCATATCCTCTTCCCCGGTTGGATAAGATCGGGAAAGCAAGGTACTTGACCAAGGTAGACCTCGTCAAAGGCTACTGGCAAGTACCACTGTCTGAGCGGGCTAAAGAGGTGTGCGGGTTTGTGGTGGATGGTAGTACTTACCGTTGCAACGTGATGCCATATGGTCTGAAAAATGCACCGGCCACTTTCCAGAGCTTAATGAACGACATCGTAGCAGACATCCCAAACTGTACTGTCTACCTTGATGACGTGATCATTTATGACAACAATTTCCAAAGTCACTGTGAGCACATAGAAGCCTTATTTAGTCAACTTAGTAAAGCAGGCTTGGTGGTTAATCTGGGCAAGTATGACTTTGTGCAAGCCACGGTGCAGTATCTGGGGTTTGTGGTTGGGTTATGGCAGGTGAGCCCGCCCCAACAGAAGATACAGGCTATCGACTTGTTCCCCAGGCCGACCACCAAGCGGCAGATCATGAGATTTTTAGGCATGATTGGGTATTACCGCCGCTTTATAAGAGGCTATTCTACTGTGTTAGCTCCTTTGACAGATCTACTAGCTAAAGATAAAAAGTTCCGCTGGGCACCTGAGTGTGAGCAGGCGTTTCGAGTAGTTAAACACCTTTTATGCACTCACCCTATCCTCAGGGCCCCGGACTTTGAACGACCATTTCAGTTGGCGACTGATGCCAGCGGAGTAGGGGCTGGTGCCGTACTTTTGCAGACAGACGAGGAAGGTCTTGAGCATCCAGTCAGTTTCTTTTCAAAGAAATTTAATTCAGCACAGAAAAACTATTCGGTTGTTTAAAAGGAACTGCTGGCAATCGTGTTAGCACTCAGACACTTTGAGGTCTATGTTCCTGCATATGGGCCAGTAGTGGTAGTGTATACCGACCACCACCCGCTTAAATTCCTCAATCAATTCCACAACCGGAATATGAGGCTGACCAGATGGTCGCTCATGTTGCAAGAGTATAACTTAGACATTCGCCATATTGCCGGTTGTGAGAATGTGATTGCGGACTGTCTGTCGCGGGTGGAGGATCCGGGGTAGGCTACCACAGTATGTTGATATAGCCTCCTGTCTTGGCTCGCGGTGTATTTTTGCGCTGGTGCTTGTGGGCTCGCGGGTGTAGCATCAGCGTAGGGTCGCAGGGCAGGAGTTGTTGGCTTTGATTAGAAGAAAATTAGGCTACATCTATAGTAGCCGCCAAAAACAACATTAAAATAAAATATGAAAAATTAAATAAAAACTCTTTCTTTTTAATAATTAATTTTAAGATAATATTGTAGCTGAGTACTGAGTGCAAATGATTTTCCCTCAGTAGGCTGTGCTTCTTAAAGCTCGCTCTGGGAGCACAATGTTATGAATTAATGTATTATATTTGGGAAGGGTGATAAGATTTTTTTTATATAAAAATTTTGTTGTATTTTTTTTTGGAGGAGACTGAGCTTGCATTCCATGAGTGGCAGAGTGGTTAGGAGTGGCAGATTTTAGCGACATTCTGCCTGTTCAGATATGGGCTCATGGTTGAGTGTCCCATATCTTGGGGGGGGTGTGACGCCTCCCGGCGTTAGCAGAATGGTTGCGTGGGGCATTGCAGCTCGCTAGCGCTCGCCAGGATGGGGGGATAGGCTACAGTTGTCCTAGAATCATCTGCTTTATTTCATTAGTGTCGTGTTGCCACAGACAGTCTAGAAGTGCTCTTTGTTTTGGTCTGTGGCTGCGCCTTATATTTTATATTCGCTATAATATAAATGTTGCTTGTGTGGGAGGCGAGCGAGAGAGTGTGAAGGAGTACACCCAGCAGCGTGGTGAGCTATGACACGGCTTGCTTGGGCGCTGACGGCGTTGGCGGCCGGGTGGTCAACTAGTCCCTTCCCGTCGCTGCCTCATGTTTTTTACCAGCTCAGAGCTTGCCTGACACGCGTATCGCCTACATTCTTTGCAATTCTGTCCCCCATACTCGCTACTTTGCATACTATTTCTCTCTCTCGAATTCTCCTTTCTCATTCTCTAATCTTTATTAAACTCAACATCCCTTCTGGTTTCAGCATATACGTTCACCGTCGACCAGTCGTATTGTACGCGAAGCTCTCAGATATTTCCATGTATTAGGTTAAGGAGGTATTATGCTTTATTGAGGTTTAGAGAGACGGACTTTTCCGTATGTGTCCTCTCTCGGGAAGGTTGTAGACCGGTATATGTCTCCCTTGCAAGGTGTTGAGTGATTCTTCTTGGTTATCTAAAGCTAGATTAGGGGTAAGGTTACTGTGTCGTTGTCTCCGATGTGTGCAGTGTTAGCTAAGCTCTGCATGACATCGACAGGTACTGTGGGAGCCTAAGTTGTCTTCGGGTGGTTTACTTTGCGAGCACAGCGCTGTGGTGTGAGAGGGCCATAGCCTATCCCTCACAACATAGTGCTGCCTCTTTGTGTTGACTTCTGAGGAATCGCCAGGATAGAGCTAGGTACTAGAGACCTAGATTTATCAAGAGAGCATCCCCGTCATATAACGTAATCTTCATTATACCACCCTTGGACAACGTTAGGCTACGAGCCGCATGCTCGCCCATTGTTGCCCTGCCTTGATACCCCAGCTAGACTTTATTAACTGAGCAGACACTGGTTAGAGATAAGCCCCATTATTATATGTATGCAGCATTATTATTCACTGCACTTTTGAGCCCAGGTTGTTGTTGAGTTGCACAACCCGAGTAGGCTGTTGCGTTGTGTCACGAAGCATTTCTTTAGTTGTCGAGCATTACTACCTTTGCTCAGTCTTTATTATTCGCCTGCCTATTATTACTATATGTCCTAGCATTTATTGTGACCCGTATTCTGCATTATAATTGTTCAAGATTCTTTACGAACATCTTCCCAGCATCAGACTTATTTCAGAAGTTTCCAGTTGATGTTGCAGGACTAGCATTGCACTTTCTTTAATACAGGAGTGCCAGTTATTTGAGTATCTACCGTAACGTTAATTAATCACGTTAACTATCTTTTCTTTGTGTAACATAATCGAGTAATCTTTTACTGTTTGAAAATAGGCTGTTTCATTGAGCGTCAGCCTAGTGTGTGTGCACCAGTTACCGAGTCATAGGATACCTCGTTGTCCAGGCACGACTCAGGGTGGTAATGGTGTTTTGTTTTCCAGTTTTTAAGGCAGGGGTTGGATCTAGTGTTACCGTTGTTGCTTTTTGCCATTATCTAGTCCAATGTTGAAGAGCCCTGTGTCTTTGAGTACCTGGATCGTAACACTAGTAAAAAAGAAAGATGGGTCAACCCGTTTTTGTGTCGATTACAGGAGGTTGAATGACGTAACCATTAAGGATACTACGCCATTACCCAGAATAGACGATTCCCTTGACTCCCTATACGGATCCAGATGGTTCACTATCCTAGACTTGCAAGCAGGGTATTGGCAAGTGCCTATCAAGGCCGAGGACCAAGAGAAAACAGCATTTTCCACTAGTGGGGGCCACCACTACGAATTTAACGTCCTACCTTTTGGCCTCTGTAACGGACCCGCCACTTTCTCCCGTTTGATGGAAGCGGTATTACATGGCCTAACCTGGGAAACCTGCCTAGCCTATCTAGACGATATTATTGTGTACTCACCAACCTGGGAAGAACACCTCCTCAGGTTGAGACAAGTCCTTCAAAGAATCCGAGCCGCCGGGTTGAAATTAAAACCCTCAAAGTGCGAGATTGCCCGAAATAAGGTAGATTTCCTCGGCCACGTAATATCTGAACATGGTATTGAACCAGACCCAAAGAAACTTCAAGCCATACAAAACCAACCTCCACCCACCACCGTTAAAGGAGTACGTTCTTTTCTAGGTTTAGCCTCATATTACAGACGTTTCGTCCCCCACTTTGCCACCATAGCCAGACCCCTCCACCAACTCACCCACAAAGACACCCCATTCACCTGGACACCTGAAAGAGACCTCGCTTTCAACACTTTGAAACAAAAGATAATCCAAGCCCCTATTGTCGCTTTCCCTGATTACCATAAACCTTTCCGTCTTTATACCGACGTATCTCTGTACGCCATTGGTGCAGTTTTAGCTCAAGTCAGAGACGGAGAGGAACATGTGATAGCGTATGCCAGCTCCACCCTCAACCAAGCACAACAGAATTATGCAGCCACCAAGAGAGAGTGCTTAGGGATCATTTGGGCACTCAGCCACTTCCGGTCATTTGTGTTGGGCGCGAAACTCTATATAATAACCGACCATCAATCTTTGCAATGGTTGCGTAAGTGCGAAACCAACTCAGCCATTTTGGTACGTTGGAGGGAGACACTAGAGGACTACGATTTTACAATACAGTATCGTCCAGGCAAACTTCACACCAATGCAGACGCCCTGTCACGTTTGCCAGTACCAAAAGACCCCCCCCACCAACCTAGCCGCCTTACAAAACACTGAGCTTTTATCTACCCCCATCCACCAACATAATTCCCCCTCAGCCCCCTCACTAATTCAATCTTGGGAAACAAGAATCAGACCACCCTGGATACCGTTAAATGTCTTCAGGAAACTGACTCGCTGGGGAGATCAACTTGCCACAGACTCCGGTCACATAGTCTTAGACCCCACCATTGCCCACGACTACATGATTGCCATCCACGAGGGAAACGGCATACACCTTGGACAAAAGAAGATGTTAAAAATCTTCACAGATCAATACTGGACTCCCAACCCTTCCAAAATTGCACAACGAGTGACAGAATCCTGCAAACCTTGCTTATTGGGGAAGGATAGATCCCACACCCCAGGCCCAGCTGGTACCATTTCTGCCAACAAACCGTTCCAAGTCCTATCCCTCGACATCATGGGCCCGTTTCCTTCTTACGCTGGCAACCGCTATATCGTCACATTTGTTGATGTATATTCAACATTTTTAATAGCCTGCCCAGTTAAAGACCACACAGCCACCACAGTCGCCACACTGCTTGCCACAGAAGTGTTCCCTATATTCGGCCTTCCCCTTGCTCTTCTATCCGACAATGCCCCCGAGTTTAGTGGACACGTTTGGCACCAGTTCACCCAACAATGCGGTATTAAGATCAAACACTCATCCCCGTACTGGCCTCAAGGAAATGCTATATGCGAACGCAGCCATCGCACCATCAACAACCAGTTACGTACAAAAATTATTGCTCTTAACACCTCAGACTGGCCATCACAACTAAAGATGATACAATGGGGCATGAACACCTGTCCGTGAGAAGACGGTATTTCCCCTCATGAACGTGTTTACGGCGTACCCCCCCTGTTACTGCCGTTCCACCATCACGCTCACCTCCCCTCCAACACCTCCACAATTGACCCATTGCAACATCTGCAAAACACCCTCCATACCGCCCAAACCTGTCAAGACACCAAAACGGATAGCCCCGATGATAAAAACCCTTTCGCCATCCATGACACCGTAATGGTAGCCAACCTCCCTGTCACCAACAAATTAGGCCCTCGCTATGTCGGGCCCTACACCATCATACAAGTCCCAAATGCCTATCAAGTCACCATCGATTATCACGGCGTGACTCGCACGTTCCGAACTAGATTCGTCCGAGCGTTTAAACCTCTAAAACCACAAGACACTACCCCACCCCACACGTCCGACCCTGAATTAAACACCCCTACTAATCCTTCCACTCAGGCTATGAATATTCCCATACAAACCCCTAAGGGCCTAAGCCCTCCAGCACCGAACCGACCAATCGTTCCTCAACATACCCCCCAAACTAACCTCCACACACCCCAAGCCCCCACTATCACACCTTCCTCCACCATGACACCTTCCTTCACTTCCGATAGTCAAGTACCTCCCCAACTTATCCAAGTACGAAAACCTCCACCCACAACCCCGACCACAACGGAAACCCTTCCGTCTAGCCCTGACATACCTCCACCAGGCACCACAGTGAGAAAACCACCACACCCACCCAAAACCAAGTACACACCCAACCGCACCACACAATCTACCTCAGTAACCTCACGCTACAACTTACGCCCACGACTCAAATCTTTTAAAACCTCCAGAAAACACACCCTGCTAACCCAGTTCCGTAGGGCTGCCAGACCACCTGTCCTCCTCCTCTTCTTCTTCGTCGAATTCTCCTCCACAAAGGGAAAGAAGACGAATAATCACAACTAAACACCATAAACCCTCTAACTATATTCCAAAAATAACAACCCCCACCCCCCCACGAAAACACATACCTTCCTCTTCAACCTCATCCCCCCTCAACCCCCACCTCATCACCCCGAATGACCTGCTAGATCTACCCCCCCACCAAACTCCCATAAAACTACTTCCACCTACCAGCAAATCACCGACCCCACCAAAGAACACACCCCACACACATTCCTACCCCCAACCCTCCAAATTAAACCTCCACTCCCTACCTACCCATCTAGCCCCCCCCGCATCCACCCCTTTCCCCTCCACTATCCCTGCCACCCCACCCACACATCCACCAACCTCCTCATCTCATCGAACCCCCAACCAACTCCCCCCTAAAAAATACACTATGCCAACGACCAACCCCTCCTCTCACACCACGTCTAACACGCAACTAACTCCTCACAAAAGCCCCTCCAAATTGACGGGCACGACCTCCACACCCCCACTTGAATCCTCCCACAAAGTCGCCCCTGCGAGAACCCCCACACATACCCCCACCAAATCCTTTTCCATTCCGCCTACCACCCTCACTCGACAAAAACCTCCACACGCATCTACCTCTCAAATAACCCCTGACCTCACCCCCACTAAATACCCTCCACCTGTAAAGCGTTCTTCCCCTCAATATAAAACATCGTCGAGCGACTCAAGTCCCACGACAAACATCTACCTTCCCACCAGGACCTCCAAAGGTAGAATAATCAACAGACCCATCAGATTTAAAGACAGTTATACAAAAACAACACCCCGTTCTTACACTAAAAACCCAAGCCACACCACACACACACCCCCTCTTTCTCACACACCTCCCTCATGCACCTTACCTAAACCAATATTGCACATTGCCTCAATATATTTTCCCAGCCTACAACACCACCAAGAAAACCCCCAAAACCCCAGACTTATATTCCCCCTTCACCCCCAGCTCCGTTCTCACGCGTTAATCCCTCCCCTTCGGTTAGTAACCCATTCACCACACTAAACAGACCTCCTGTCAGTCCCACACACCTCACTCGAGACATGACCTCCACCATGAACAAATCCACACCCTTCGTCGCCCCCATCCCTACCCCCACGGGGGAAAACTACAAACCATTCATACGAAAGGTTAAAGTAAAAACGCCCACAGGACGCTTAGCCCGTCTACAACGCCCACATCAAGCCCGGGCAACCGCCCTCCACAACACAAAGGACACATTCCTACAGGTATACATTGACCTGCAAAAGAAACCTGACCCTCGCTCTCTTGCTTGGTGGGACCTTCTAAATACCCTCTAAATGACCCACCATGACTATGCTTCTTTTTACTTCACCCTTGAGGCTCGGGGACGAGCCTACAATGAAGGAGAGGGAAGTAAAATGCCCCAGAACGAGAAGCCCACCACAGAAGCCACGAGCGAACACCACACAGAAACACCCGAAAGAAAGGCCCACAGAACGAAAGGACCAGCTGACCGAGCCAACCAGTTCAGACAGGCCGAGGCCCGCAGGGCTAAGCAGCTCCAAACCACACCTGCCTACCCCTTCTAAACACTGACCTTTCCCACACCTCGCATATACACTACTCCTCGTGTCCTACACCTCTACCTACATGATGACGAACATAAATACACCTTAACCGGGTGAGACCCAGCGTCGCACGTGTTGCGTCGGCAGTGTTTGATCACCAACTCCCAGCGACGTATCACGTGCGTCCGACATATAAAAAACACTTACGTGGCTCGTAAGGTAGGAAATGGCGGGAGAATAGGAGGGGGAGGTACCGTAGTGTGTGTGGGAGCCGGGCCAGTAGGTGTGAGCGGGCCGAGACAGCCGCGCGGCTGGTGGTGGTGGGCTTAGTGGGGATAGTTTACACCCTTAGTTCACCGCCACTTTGAACCTTCATTACTCCGGTCGTATGGGAGCTAGATGCTTGAGATTTATGTGAGACACTCCTTAGGATGTATGCCGTACAATGCCATACTCAGTTTTTACACTAGTGCTCCCGGGCGGGTGGTCATGCGGGGGAGACGAACTATTGAAACCCCCCCCCCCCAAATGACCGAAATGAGTTTTTTTTTATTTTTGTCTTCATTTCTCACCATTCTCTTCCATTTTGGCTCAACAAATTTTTTTGAGGCTCCCCCCCCCCCCCCACCCCCCCCCAAAAAAAAAAAAATGTCCGAGGTGATTTTTTTTTTTTTTTTTCATTTCTCATCCTTGTCTTCCATATTAGCAAACAAAAAAAAGAAGGGAAAATGGCTTGGGACTGGGGTGAACAAAATATTATAACTAGCCGGGGCTCAACGGGTTAAAGTTAATACACCCATGCCCTGTCCCTAAATTAAGATGTCAATATCAACATACCCTAAAATACCTTGTCTTGCCAGACTAAGTTTCTGAAGACCAATCGCCCCATAAATCTATGTATGTTTCTCCCAGGTTAAAACACCCATGCCTGTCCCTAGACCTCGTATATCATTTTCCATGACGAGTATAGATATATGTAACCCCGTGCTCAGTCGCCCCCTTGCATTGTTCCTCTAGTAACTAAGTGTATATATAATATTAACCGGAGTATGCCACCAGTATTGATACGACATAGCGGCACTGTCCTTGTGTCGTATTGTGCCACGTGCAGACCAACCAGGTTTCATCACCTTATTAGGACGACGACTATAATGTCGTCATTCATGCATGTATTCAATCCTTAGGTTAGTTATCTTTATCCACCATTGTGTTCATCTCTTCCATTTACTTTTCCACAATTGTTATACGTCTTCCAAGTCGCCCCCTTGCCTTGTTCCTCTAGTAACTAAGTGTATATATAATATTAACCGGAGTATGCCACCAGTATTGATAAGACATAGCGGCACTGTCCTTGTGTCGTATTGTGCCACGTGCAGACCAACCAGGTTTCATCACCTTATTAGGACGACGGCTATCATGTCGTCATTCAAGCATGTATTCAATCCCTAGGTTAGTTATCTTTATCCGCCATTGTGTTCATCTCTTCCATTTACTTTTCCACAATTGTTATACGTCTTCCAATCACCTCCTTCGTATCCACAGTCCACACTACTCTATTTTGCTTCGTGTCCTACACCTCTTACCCGCCAGACTCTACCTACATTATGATGAACATGAATACCCACTCATTTAAAACACCCAGGCCCTGTCCCTAGGTTGAGCCAATGCCAACCAGTTCAGACAGCCATAAATCTATGTATGTTCTTCCATCCGAGAAGTAATATGTTCACCCCCTCAAAATACCTTGTCTTGCCAGACTAAGTTTCTGAAGACCAACCGCCCCCATAAATCTATGTATGTTCTTCCATCCGAGAAGTAGTATGTTAAAAGCCCATGTCCAAATTGATAAGAAACTAAGATACCCACGGGTACACCAGTGATATAGAACCATTGTTCCTGTAAGACCTAGACAGCAATGACTGAAGATGTTAGCCACCATGCTGTAACTTTAATTCTTACCCCAACCAGAGATTGTATGTACAACCCTCTGTTACCATGGTGTCGACCATTTTCACCACTAGATCAGCAAGAAATAGTGTCAGATTAACAGTATCCATAACCATCGTATTGACGAGTAATAATACACCATGTTTTTCCCTACTTTTATCCACAGTCAAGCACACACCTACAGTTAACCTCCTTTACCCCACAACCCCACAGTCCACATGATTCTATCCTTTCCAGACTCATATACCACCCCATATTTGTTCATCCCCCGGTAGCATTTGGCTAACATACTTTCACTGTCATTAACCCCCAAACTCCAATATCAACTGTAGTCTAATGCCACCCCTACGCCGGAGACCTTAGGGCCAAACTTCCACATAGCCCCCTGAACTCTCTCCCTCTCATTAACCCCCCATGCTCCTCGACTCTTTTCCGACCTAGCCTCTCCATCATACCTCCTGAAGATCCTTGATTTTTCCGTTGCTAACGTTCTCCAACCTTTTATATAATTATATTCTCCTATCCAGCCTACCTTCCCTTAGTAGGACGGAACAACATTAGAACTTTACTAACCCTTTGCATGCCATCTATTCCCTCACAATCCTTTCACAACCCTGTACCCAATGATCGTCAGTGCGAGGCTAGCCGCCTCGCCAGTGACTAACTTCTATTGCCATACTTCCAGATAAATGTGGCAGAGTTAGCAACCCAGTCTCCACCACATCCAACAAACCATGCAATTAACAACCCAACCGATTAAACCAGCTAGTCAAGGCACCTTCGGTTTTGGTATTACGAACACCCGCAGCTGTCTCATAAACAGAGGGTTATTACAAACACTTGTGATATGGCAAGCCCCTAGCCACAGCCGCCGGACGACCATCACAGAGAGAGGGCGCGCATCTACCCCTTTTTACCCACCCGAGGAGGGAGACCCCCACCCCTGCGGAGGTATACCTGACCCCTGTTTTGACTTCCGGGTCATTGCCAGGTAGCACAGGAATTCTTCCTATCAATGAACTAACCATGCATGACTAACCCCTTTACTCACCTCTATTAACCCACAATAACCCATTCACCTTTCTTGCATACTCGGATAATCAAATTAGCACCTCAGCTATACCATAGAATGAAGACTGAGCAATATAAGAGAGACGCTCCTATCACAGCTGTCCCAGTCCTCCTCGCAAAGTAGATCCAGTCTCCCTCCCCTCAATACTTCCAGTATAGCCAAAATAGTACCTCTTACTAAGGCTCAGTTATATCACAATATGAAGGCTCCCTATAGCCATGTGCCACAACAGTAATCACCACCTTACCTAGTCCCATATCTATTGAGAGCTCAAATAATTCCATAAGACTCGAGATCCCTATGGCCTACAGGGTCCAAAACCGAGCCTATAAACCCAGCTCCAGCCCCCAGTAAAATCAGTTGAAAGATAGACACCAACCAATGGCTGGCCCCCTTAAGTTGACCTCTAGCTCTGCCCTTGTGTTGTTCCTGAGATTTGAGTTCCAGAGCCGGCAGACTCTGTGGCAGATTTGAGATAGAAGCATCTGTCCACGTACAAGAAATCTACGTGCACCTTATAACCTTCACACACTAGTGGATATATAAGCGTGTAGCCAGCAACGATCGCCAAGAGATCCATCTTGAGAACTTCCTACATATGGACCCCCTGGACGGCCACGGAACCAGTCATTAGCCCCTAACATCACGGACGCAAGATAACCAGGACCAGACCAACCAAATACTACCCAAGATTCACTTTATTAATACTACCGTGTTACAGTACTAATTAGAGACTCACTTATTAATCTTTCTATGAAGTGGCTATATCTTTGCCCCAGTATAATTCATATATAACCATTCTATTGGGAAGTGCTAAGCGTATCAGTGTTCATTAATTAACAGGCGACATTAACTCTCGTAATTACCCCTATTCAGATATTATTACATAGAAGTAAAACCCTAGTGATATCTAACGTTCGCCCACTGATTTGTGTTCTACGTATTTCTGCTATAAGAATATAAAACTTAGATCAGTACCCCCCTGAGGTTACTAGAATTATCGTGCTCTACAAATACGCGTGTCTAATTCTAGTCTGTGAACTTCTACTTGTGCACCAGAACTGCCAGTAATAAAACTAATTAGTGAAATTGAATCTATAAGTAACATTGATGTCTTCCAGTATATAAACTTGCGAACCAAGCCAGTGATCAGAAGAGTATACCTGAACGTTGGAAGTGGGAGACTAGGCTCCATCCAGATCCACTCATGCTAGTTGTTCATTTCTATCATTTGTCTTGTACGAGTATTCATACCTTCTTATGCTTCCTATTAACCATCTTCAATAAACGTGATCGTGTGTCTTGTTACCGTGTGTTTATTTTGTGTTCTCTATTCGTCATACCTTGTATTGTACATGCAGCCTTTTATACCCAGTCAGTTAGAACTCACATTACCCAAGTTAAACCTGTAGAAAAACAGGGCATAACAGTATTGACTAAACTAATCAATAATAAGTAACCTAATCCAATAAAATCAAGTAAAATACATCAAAATATAATCATGATTACTGATTGTAAACACGAATGTAGCGGCATCACGGTTGCGGCTATGTTCCGACATTTCTAAACAAAATCATTTTACATGTTAAGATTATGATTTGAGTCCGTATTTTGGGATTATTTTGATCTACTTGAATTTGTACAACATTGTGATGGGTATGCATATAATATAATTGCTTAATTTTGAGTATATGTATACAAAGTCTAATATAGGTTATCACCCTTTCATACGAATTCTAGACTACTCGGCCCACGGGACAGCTCAGCCAGGACAGCTCGGCCCAGGGCGAGACAGCTCGGCCCAGTAAAAACGAGACAGCTCGGCCCCGTGTTAATTACGAGACAACTCTTAATTAACCTAACCTAACCTAACCTAGCCTACACATTATGAATCGAGAGAACTAGCCTATGACATAATTATACAATAAACGAACATTTCGCCCACATTACACACACGCCATAAACGGGAGGCCATGTATGCAGCACCAAATCCTGCAAATCCTGTCCTCTGCACATGCGTGAGCATCTTAGGCCCCTTGGCACGATTTTGTTTTCCTTTATACTATTATATTATCTTAACCTAACCTAACCTAACCTAACTTAAATTAACCTAACAGTTGAGCCTAAATAACATAATACAAATATTAAGGAAAAGGCCGCGCATACGCAGAGGACAGGATTTGGTGCTGCATACATGGCCTCACCCATAAACCCTCCACTTAGCTCTCCCCATCCTAATCCTGACTGGTCTCGTCAAATTGCCCCATAGCAAAACATGGGGCCGAGCTGTCTCAAATAATGGGCCGAGTTGTCTCGCCGTCGTGGCCGAGTTGTCTCGCCGTCGTGGCCGAGTTGTCCAAAAGTGGGCCGAGCTGTCCGAGCCGAGTTGTCCCATGGGCCGAGTCGTCCAGTCACCTTTCATACGATTATGACACTTCTTTCGGATATTCTGAGGATATAGCTAGGTACATTTATAATTATCACATCCAAATCGATTATTTGTATATGGATATATACACAAAGTCTTAAAACTGTTATCAAGCTCCGAAAGTCTGAATCGGATTGAGTTTCGACCCTGTGTAGGAGCAGGGTTGAGTTGGCTTGATATTGGACACCCTTTTATGGCATTTGGGTGTGAAATACGACACCATTTCCAGTCTATCGGAGATAGTGATGGTAAAGGAAAATGCGGTTATAGGCCTTTGATGTCGACCTACTACTAACAGCTCTAATAAGTTACAGAGTAGTAATATTACGAAGATTGTAATGCTTATAATGTTTTATGTTTTATTAATGTATGCATGTAATTATGTAAGAACCATGTCCCAGAACTATGTCCCACACACAGATTAGTGTTTTTTTCTGTTTTTATCTATCTATCTATCTATCTATATGTTCAGGCCCAACCCTCACTTTTCCTATTTTTTATTTTTTATTTTCCTCTATTTTGTTTTTGTTTTTTTGTTTTTTTGTATTTTCTTGGGGGTGGCCGACTCAAGACAGAGCAAGAACAGGAAAACACAAAACACAAGACAAAACAACGAACAAACACAGACAAAACACAAAATTCACACACATCTAGGTCACCCAGGAGAATACCCAGAGACCAGGGTCACCAAGGTCGCTCCAGCACTCCCCCGGCCCCCGACCACCCGGAGAGGCTCCGATCTCGGCAGACAGACATGCAGACAGGCAGACATACACATATGTACACACCTTCTCTAATATTACCATTTCTCTATTAATTTCAAACAGACCACATATACTTCTTTCATAGGTTGGAGCATCCTAGGCCAACGAACTTTTGCCTTTTTAGATAAAGCCAAACTGACCACCAGAATTGCCAACCCAAGTTCACCAGCTAGGACTCCTGTTAAACCTATAAAGTTGTTTCCGAGATATATTTTCATATAGAAAATATCAGGCGTAGCCTACTTTTGTTAATTAATTCTAGCATGATCATAGCTTGGTAATTCCCATATGAACCATTGTAGGCCTTGCTGGGAAATTCACAACTTCCACAACCAAGGAGGCTAGAAAACGTGTGACATAGTTGACCCCAGTATTTCCAACCTAACCTCCACACAGGAGAGTCCTACAACGCTAAGAAACACTACTATGTGGTATAACTAGAGCCTAGAAATTATAAATGTTTACTCCATCAAGGTAGCCTAACCTAATCAGCTATTCCTAAGAGTAATATTTAGAGACAACAGACCTTGTTTAACACACAAAGAGCGGGTGGTAGGGTATTTTACACTGTACCGCCCAGTGTTTTTTTTTACCCTAAATAGGGTTGATTCCGTGCTCATTTTCATGCATAAACAAGACCCAGAGCATAAAACAAGTATCTATCCCTGAAAGGACGTAAACAGAGCTTTCCAATGACACCCGAACCATCCTTGTACGACCACTGGTTCTCTTGCAACGATCGTGCAACACGAGTGCAAAAAACCTAAAATAAGGTAATTTCCGTACATAATTCCCTGTGTAGCGAGTGAGAGGAGGGGGAGGAAAGTAGAATACAGTTCAGTACGTCCACGGTGGTCGTGGGGAGTGGTCATAAGGTTACTACGCTCGTCCCACCGCTCAGCTCTCTCTCTCAGCAACATTACGTGCTGAAAATGGCACTCGACAGCTGTCGTGCACCGCCACATAGTCCAAATTTATTTAACTCGACAGATGTCGTGCGCCGTTGGTTAAGGGTTAAAAAGGTATACAAAAGCAAGCGCGCGAGGCTAGGACTTCCGCGAACCTACCATGACCCCCACGAATGTCAACCCAAACCTCTTGCCACCACGCTAGTAATTATATATGAAACATAGGTTCTCCATATCTAACCCTTAAAATAATAATTAGCAAATACTCCATAAGCAACAACTAAACTTCTTCTATATCTTTTTCCAACATTAGTAGTGCACAACTCCTATAGAAATAAATAATTTCTTCACGAGAAAGGGCAACACAGAGTCATAAAACTCCTTCCCCTTTGGAAATCTCATGCTCAGAGATCACCTAGAAACCCCCCTCAAAACTTTGTATTAAAGTTCTATTATAGTCCTCCCCTTTAAGTTCTGTCGATGACTTAGACAGAAAAGTAAAACTTCGATTTATCCTACATCTGCCCATTATATTCTTCTGAATAACTCTCAAGGATAGTAGAGTATTGTTATACGATCAGTAAGATTCATCTCCCCTAGGACAAGAAGGACTTCTTGTCTTCGTGGTGCAATGCATAAGTGTGTTGATTTTCGGTGTGAGCATCCTAGGTTCGAATCTCCGGACTGCCACATGTGTTTGTTAATTTCATTAATCGAGTTTAGGAGTAAAGTTGGTTAGTGGAGAGAACATAATAAAACAGTGCAGCCACAAGTCCTTACTATCCTTTCTCAGAGAATGGGTACCCTCCAATATTGGTGCACATTAGGCCAAGGAAGTTGGAAGGAAATTAATTGAATCTAAGCTTTCTCCGGATCGGCACCCCGCTATGGAGAAATGTTGTTTTGACCCTTCATAAACAGTTATTGATAAGGGCACCCCAAAGTCATTATACTGCCTGTGAACATAAAAACCGTATTTCAGGATCTTTGTTATTTGTGGCAACCAATCACTTAACACTCTCCGTCTCATATGACGCTAGAGCGTCATATGTCGGTTTTGCCAAAATACTCATATGACGCGAGTGTCATATGAACTTATATTAATATCTCTCTAATAAGTTATATGACGCTCTAGCGTCATATTGAGCTCAGTAAGTTAGGTAAGTTAGATCAAAAACTGTCGAATGTTGGCAACCCCAAGTTCCTCCGACTTCTAACGGTCCCTCAGTGAGATTTTGACAGTTGCGGGGATAGTACCGTGTCGTCCGCCTCCTCGTCAGTAAGGTAACTATTTCTGTCTGGGGGGGTTAACATTTTAAGACTTTTAATAGTTTGTATTTTTTTATATTAAAATAATAAGTTAGCAGGCAACCCTTCACTTATATTTTAATATATTTTATACAACAACAGTAACCTATATATGCGTAACATTATTATTTATGGCACTCCAGGAATTAATTTAGTTATATTTATTAGGTTATATTTCTTTATAGTAAAACGTTGAAAGACCCAGACACCCCTACCTTTCAACATTTTTACTATTAGGAAATTATACTAGCACTACTCACAGAGATCTAAGGTAGAAAGATCTTTTGTGTTAGAAGAGTTTAGCGAGACACCCTCACGGGCACTCTGCATATATAAATCCTAGGCACAAATTGTCTGTGGCACCCCACCAGGATTTGCGACTAAAAGGTTAACACCGCCCCGAGTTCCTTGAACCTCTTAAAACGGTTAGAGACAGTCAAGAAGAGCCATTACCTAAACTCTTCTTGCGTTAGTCCGATGTTATGTTAATCCAGCAAGACCTGAGACATAATATTGAAAACCTTATTTCAAGAGTAACTGAACAGAACTTCATCAACGGTTAATATAAAGGTCAGGATAGTCAAGTATTTGTTTGAAGCTACATGCCGAGAATACTTGTATTAATCCGATATGGTGACCAACTGTTTCATTATTAGTTACGGAACCATATTCAAGACCCCAAGCCCATTAACCCAACTGTAACTTCTCCACACGACCGGCCAACCTGGACGGCCCACGAAGCATCAGAAGAAATCTTCAACTAAGTGCATCTCTCCACCAAGAAAGGAAATAATATATAAATTACTTAAATTCAGTATCAGTGACGAGATACAAGAAAAGTTAGAGTTCAAAGTGACCGAAATTAACAGAGTTCTTAATACCTCGAAATACGTGAAAAGTTTGTAAAAGTGTTCTACGAAGTTAATCTATAGAAAAAGATTTCTATTAAATAGTGGCCCCTTCATCATTGACGATGTTGCCTATTAGTATAATAGTCTCCATTCAACATCCACGTCAGTCGTTTGAATAAACCGCCGCGAGGAAGAATAGGAGTCATCTTCATATGTGCAACGCTACTTCTCTTATGGTGTCGTCACAGATCGGGTACCCACTACGAAAAAACTTCGTAAAAAAATAAGAGAACAAAAAAGGAAAAAGAATTTCCACTTTAACACTGTTATTCACAAGCTTCCCACATTCGGTGGATTTTCTTGTGTTGTGGCTTCTTACCGCCTCTCGCCAAGCGCAACAATTCTTCCTTCTCTTCCTCGCGGGCCTACCGTCAACACTTGTGCCCTCGCGCTCCGGCTTTATTCGACGCTCGCTCTCCTATAGTGAGTCTTTTCTCATTTGTATGTATCTGGGAGATAGTGAGCAGGGTTTAGACTAGCTAGCATGGGTTGTGTTATTGTTGGCCCGCAGGAAGTGTTAAATTAGGGTACGTTTAGGCGCTTACTCCTTGTGTTCAATGTTTCCACCACACTTTTTGTCTGTTGCTATGCGCCTTAGTTTTTGCTTTCTCCTTAGTTAGGAGGCTTTCCTTTAAGTTTCTTACTGTTCCTTTGTACAGCTTGGGGGTCTAGGGACCCTGTTTTTACTGATGACGCGCCAGGGTTAGGATTGTCACACGTGATTGTGGCGTCCTCCGGCGTTTGAGCCTGTGGAGAGGCCCCACGTGGGGGCTTTTCTCTTCGCCCTTTTGGCACTGTTCATGGTTCTTCGTGTAGTCTGTAATGTTTTTTCCGGATAAGCCTATAGGTTATCTAGTCTTGGGGGGTCTTTTATTGTTACTGTTATTGTTATTTATTATGTCCCCTGTGTGTTGTGGTCTCCCTGTTGGTTAGTGTGCCACTTTCCGGGAGTCCGGCAACGTGTTCCACGCGTGGGAGTGCGTGAGTTTTGGGTCGGGTTTCCTCGCGGCTGTGCCTTGCTCCGAGTCCCCCCTCCCTTTGCTGTGCCCGCCGGCCTAAGGTTTGTAGCCATTGGGTCGGTCCGCCTTGCCGGCGTGTTCACGGGATCGTGTCTCCCTCGCCGGGTTAGCGTCGGTGGGTGTGGCGGCGCCACTGCCTCCTGGTCCCTGGTCCCTCTGGGATCCGGCGGACTCCGATGTAGATCTGGTTGGTAAGGTGCTTTTGAGCCCCTCGGACTTTGCCTCCGCCTTCCGGCGGCTGCACGAGCAACAAGTCCTCCGGCGGGTGGTGTTTTCATTTACGTAACAAACCAATACCCGCCGTTAGGGGTCCCCCGGTCACTAGGACTGGTCAGTTTTGACATGGGATATTAAGGTCGTTTACCCCGCCGTGCCGGCGGCTCAGTGAGTAACAGACCCCGGCAGACACTGCACTTATGTCTCGTCATCAGCTAGCACGCTTACTTCAATGGCGTTTACCCCGCCGTGCTGGCGGCCCAGTTGGTAAACGGATCAGCGGCTGCTTGTGTGTTTTGTGGAGCACAGAGCGGTCCGCCGTCAGGGGGCTTACTGTTCTACGACCTAGGTCGTAACGGTGGCCCTCTGTTTCAGTGGTATCCCCTTCTCATGTTACCCAGGGGCATGGGAAGAGGCTATTCACGCCCTCTTAGGGGTAACAAGAAGAAGGAGGCCGTTGCCTCCTATTCTTCTTACACCGGGAGGTTAGGATGGGTGAGACTCTCCCTGTATATCCTTATGAGTATTGATTCCTGGACATTTTTCTTTCCAGGTGGACACTCCGGACAGCCGGCTACCGTGTCGTTCCCGCCGGGGAGAGGAGTCTCTGCATCATGCCTTTATTTACAGTCTGCTCAACCCCCACCTGTCTTTTGATACCAATACCAACCCATAGCAGGTGTATCAGGTGTGTTCAGTGTTTAAACAGAACCTCTTTCATGTGGGCATCTCGTACGTGTCCGGTGTGTTCAGATCTGTTCAAAGAATGGCTCGCGGCCCAAGATATGTTTTGCTTACTCACTCTCATTGACGTTAAGACTAAGTTTAAGACCTATGCTTCTCAGGTAGCTAACAAAGAACTGTCATGTGATAACCCAGAATTATTGAGGGTAGTTCAATTGTACTCATTTGATGATCATATAGCTCACCAGTCACACAACTCCCCTATACCTTTGTTGACCATTGGGTCCCCTACGTCCTCCACGACATCTGCACAGAGCTCCTCTCCCCCATCCAAGAGGAGCCGCTTGATGTCACCGGAATGCCTCCATCCTGCCCACCCAGCTCCCCCGGCGGGCAACCTGAGGCGCATGGACAGCACGGACTATCTGCCTGACAAGATCCGCCGGCTCTCGAGCCCACCACGACGTGTGTTGCTTTCTAATAAAACTCCTACTTCTGCGCAAGTAGATCTCACGGGATTACAGCTGGAAGGTCCGGCGGCCGCCTCGGGGACGCAGGGGGTTAGCCCCGGTCTCCTCGGGCCGGACGCCGGACAAACTGTACACGTTAGGCTCCAAGGTTCCAAGTTAGTGTTGTCAAACAAACAGGCTCATACCTCTACTCAGTGTCCGGGTGTATTTACATCACATGCGGTTACGACCATACGGTCTCACGCGACACTCCTGGCTCCTTCTGAGGACCAGCTCGGCTTGACGGCCGCCCTCACGAATATAGGTTCGCAGAATGTGACCACCCCGGTAACACCTCCGCCGCATGACCAGAAGTCACCGGCTTGCGGTTCTCCCCACCCGGCTACGGCTAGTAGCAGTTAGACACTGGTGAACAACCCTAGGACACACGCGGCCATTCTCAAACAGGCTGACACTCTGATACCGATAGACCAACAAGATAGGCTAACAACACAAACCACTCCCATGGGGTTAACGGCTGTGCAGCTAAATGAATTGTTACAGAAGGTGATAAGTCAGTGTGCCATTAACACCTTACGAGCGGCCTATGCGGTTTATTTATGTGTACCGCCCAGCGGGGTGTTTTTAGCCAAAATAGGGCTATTTACGTGATCATTTTCATGCCTAAATAAGACCCAGAACGTAAAACAAGTATCTATCCCTGAAAGGGCATAAACAGAGCTTTCGAATGACACCATAACGATCCTTGTATGATGGATAGTTTTCTTGCAATAACCGTGCAACGCGAGTGCAAAAAGCAGGTAATTCGGTACTTTCGGTACATAATTGAGTATGTAGCGAGTGAGGAGGGAGCTGAGATTTGTGTCAGTAGGTTCGCCGCGGTGGTCTGGAGCAGTCATACGCTCGCTAGTCTCCTGCCACCACTTGTCTCTCTCTCTCAGCCACATTACGTGCTGAAATTGCCACTCGAGTTATGTCGAGCGCCGCCACATAGTCCAGCTTTATTAAATACGACTTAAGTGGTGAGCCGCTAATAAAGGGTTAAGCAGGGTCAGGCCCCTACTCGGGCACTGGGACCACCTCACAGTGTATCTAGGCCCCCCTCTCATATCAATGTAGGCATTCCCTCTCTGGCAGTCTCCTCCACCGGGCCAGCAACGACCTGCATAATTGACTACCCGCCGCCTACGGGCCCGGCGCTAAACAGACCAGTTCATTCCCGGGCTGCGGGGCAAGAGTATCAGCCGCGGGCCGTAAATGTTACCCTAGGTTCATTGCCAGACCCATTAGTCCGTCCCTCAACATCGACGCAACTCCTAGGGTTAGGAGACCTAGAGTTCATGGGTGCGTCCAAGACCCCAATGTAGCTCCCCCTTCCGCCGGCCGACCCAAGCAGGGACTACTGGCGGATGATTAGTCACTTGCTCCTCCCTACCTTAGATCCCCCTTGAATAGGTTGGACACTGGGTCAGTTCCTAGTCAGGAACGCCTCAGCCAGAATAGTTCTGTGGGTTCAGACGATACCCAACCTTACTTATCCCCCTCGGTAGACAGGACCCATACGGTGAGTAGCCCACCGGGTCCCTCTTCCACCCTCTTCTCACCCCAGTGCCCCCCTAGTCCCGCCGGGAGTCCCGTCACAATCTCAGGTCATCAAAGCACCAGGCAGTCTCTGGCTTCCGGTTACGGCGGTGACGCAAGGAGAGGGGCATAAATCGACACAAGGGGAGGTCCCAGTGCCGGTGGAGTCGGCAATTGAAGTTAACCGTAAACATGTCTTTAGGGCAAAAGATGCTAACGGTACAGTCATACAGGTTCCTATATATGCTAGACCTGACCCGGCAAATTTTCAGTATTTTGTGTACAACCCATGCCTGCTGGTTCCTCTTCCGGCGGATTCCCCGGTCCAGGATCCTTCTCACCCAGACACTCCCGTTTGCCCTGATTGCCATAAACGATGTGGCACTAATGGATGTCATTCTCTGTATACACAGAGGGAGCCTTCTCGCAAATTTCACAGATGTGGTCCACATAAAGACCAAAGGGAGCTGAATCTGAGTGAGGTGGGCGATGGGCCGTGGGTAACGTGGGATCAGGAACTGCAACAATTTGCTGTAGATATTACATCCAATACCTTGTCCCCAATTCCCCCTCCCCCCTTTACCGATTTTGACTGGCTAGCACAACGACCGGGCGGAGTTCCGTTCTCTATTTTTAATTTTCTTATAGCCCCTCAATTGACGGCGGAAGATTTTCCCTTGCCCCTCATTACTCCTGAACCTATTGAACTCCAACGAGAATTTCTGGTCAGAGATAAGGCCCACAGGACGTTTATTAGCTTCCTGTTAACTAGAGACACGGCCCAGGCTATTGCCCAACCAATGCCGAATCCCTCTCGACGGACCCAGGAATTAGTTAAAGTCTTTCAACAATACCTCCTCCCTATCCCGGCTAGAACACTCACTGAAATTCGAACGGCCTTGTTTGAGGCAGTCCGGTCACGTCAGCTACTCAGACTCGGTATGGCTCAAGGGTTACCTATGAATGCTTACTATAGGATCTTATTCTCCCCTGTCTTAACTGTGAGGATCATGGATAAACAGACGGAGCGAGATGTTAGGGTAATGTTGCGCTTGAAGGACAAGACCAACCAATAAGTCTTCCCCTGACGGCTCCAAGCTGCAGGCGGACAGGTTCACCTCCAGCTCTTTGGTTAAATTACATATACTTTTAGGACTACTGTTCAGGACTCTTCAGTCCTCCCTCTGTCTTCCTCCCTTTCAAGAAAGCAAACTTCCATAAACTTAGAGCTATGTTTAAAGAAACTGACTGGAGCTTTTTAATTAACAATAACGACATAAATACATCTTGGAAGTTATTCGAAACCACTTACCTAAAAGCAGTGCAAGACTGCATACCATCGAAAATACGGCGTCCAGGCCATAATAATAAGCCCAAATGGTGGAATAAAGATATTTCAAACTGCCTGCTTGCTAAAAAATGTGCTAATGATAGATTAAAATCCTCACAAAATGACGAAGAACGGGTGAAATTTGTAGAGCTACGACGCAAAGCCAAAAAGTTAATTAAGCAAAGTAAAAAGACCTTAGAGTTACATATTGCGAATCAAAGTAAAACAAACCCGAAAGAATTCTATAGTTATATCAGAAAGAAAAAAGTAGTTACTTCAACTGTTGGACCGTTAGTCGATGAAAAAGGAGAATACACCAAAGACGAAGTACAAATGAGTAATGCCCTCAATACCTTCTTTGCATCAGTTTTTACAACAGAAGACCTCAGTGATATCCCTACACCATCGCCGATTCAGATTGATAATTCAGATGTTCTAAGCAATATCACCGTTACAGAGAGAGAAGTATTGAATTGTTTAGATAAACTCAAGGTAAATAAAACGCCAGGACCTGATACAATCTCGCCTAGAGTTCTAAAGGAAGCTAAGAATGAGCTCTCCAAACCACTGACATTACTATTCAATAAATCCTTGCAGTCTGGAACTATGCCTGATCAGTGGAAGCTAGCCAACGTAACACCGATATTCAAAAAAGGCAGCAAATCCCTACCCAGTAACTATCGTCCAATTAGCTTAACCTCAGTTGTATGTAAAATGCTAGAAACGGTCATACGAGACAGACTCGTAAATCACTTGGAGGAAAATAACATACTTAAAGATACTCAACACGGCTTTCGTAAAAAACGTTCCTGTTTAACAAACCTCTTAGACTTCTTCCACGATATCCTCAACCTCTACGATGAGAGTAAAGCTGTAGATATTATATACCTTGATTTTCAAAAGGCCTTTGACAAAGTTCCCCACAAACGTTTACTGCTAAAACTAAAAGCGCATGGAATACAAGACGGTGTGTTGAAATGGATAGAAAATTGGCTCAGCAACAGAAAGCAAAGGGTAGTCATAAACGGTAAGGCATCTAAATGGACCAATGTAAGTAGCGGGGTACCCCAGGGATCGGTACTAGGACCAATTCTCTTTCTAATTTACATCAACGACATAGATGAGGGTCTCACCTGCACAATCTCAAAATTTGCTGACGATACAAAAATTGCAAATAGCGTACTCTCAAAAGAACAAGTTGACGATATGCAACACAATCTAGATAAATTGTCATGTTGGGCCCAAATTTGGCAAATGAGTTTCAATGCGGATAAATGTAAAGTACTACATGTCGGATACCTAAATGAGAAAGCAAACTATTCGATGAATGGCACTCAGCTTAAGAATGTAAACAGAGAAACTGATCTGGGAGTAACAATATCGAGTAACCTAAAACCGAGTCAACAATGTTCAGAAGTTGTTAAGAAGGCAAACAAAATAATTGGCTTTATAGGCAGGTCATTTGAGCATAAATCCAAAGAAGTTATCCTAACTCTTTACAATTCCTTAGTCCGCCCTCTTCTGGAATACTGCGTTCAATCCTGGTGCCCTTATTACCAAAAAGATATAAACAAGCTAGAACGAGTTCAACGTAGAGTTACCAAAATGATACCTAGCCTAAAGAACAAACCATACGAAGAGCGTCTTAGAGAATTAAATCTATTTCCTTTAACCCAGCGCAGATTAAGAGGCGACTTAATTCAAGTGTTCAAAATCATCAAAGGCATCGACAATATGAACTGTAGTAAGTACTTCACTATCGACCAATCTAATTACACGCGGGGAAACGGTTGCAAAATTATTGGTAAATCTTTTAACTCGCACGAATCTAAGAATTTCTTCTTCAATCGAGTTGTCAACTTGTGGAATGGGCTTCCCCGAGACGTTATAGACTGCAGCACCGTTGATTCATTTAAATTCCGCCTAGACAAATATCTCGCATCAAACCCGCGACTGACTGCGTTTGTAAATGAATAACTTTATCCTCCCCTCAGTTACTAACCCATATGTCCCCTACTAACTTCCTAGTCCTGCCACGTTAGTGGCAGG
The DNA here is from genome assembly GCA_032716605.1 of Paralithodes platypus. Classification (NCBI taxonomy): domain Eukaryota; kingdom Metazoa; phylum Arthropoda; class Malacostraca; order Decapoda; family Lithodidae; genus Paralithodes; species Paralithodes platypus. The sequence continues at coordinate 35,282,050 of CM064581.1, forward strand.
GCAGTAGTTCCCTTTCCAATGTTCCCTTACCCACTCTAAACCACTGTTTGGACACTTGATCCTCAGTGTTTTGGAGGACAAGCAACCTAGAAGGGTCACTAGATCTGTTGTTGCTTGATTTCCTTTGTACTCCTTTGTACTCCCTCGGCCATGCTAGCGCAATAGGGTTTCGAGGTTCGACCAAGTGTTAGTTCCCACGGGGGGCAGCGCCCCCTGATGTCTTCGGTCCGACTGGCCGGAACCAGTCCACACAAAAGCACGCCGGAAAGGAAGTCATGCGGCTTTACCTCACATGGCATTGCATAACAGACCGATAACCACCCTCTGCATAAGGGATGGGATACTAACTCATTACGCAGGAAAGGGAGACCGCGACCGCCACCCAGAGTCGGTTCTGCGAAAACCGTTAACCCCCCGGCGGACCCGCACCTGGAGTGTCCATCTCACATTTCAATGAAAGAGTGATAGCCGGAGGCACCCGTCCGCCGGATTGTGACCTTTAAAATAATGTAATACTAGTCACTAACATCTACTAGTATGGGGAGTCGGTAACCAAGGGGTTCCCACCCGCAATGACGCGTGTCGGTCCCCCAACAGGCCCCTCTTGATACGATAGGTACGGTGTAACACATCAGTTTTTCCTCACTATACTAAGCAATTCCAGCCCTCAGCACGTCTGGATGCCGGATGTTCCTTAAGAGATCGCCCCCTGCCGTTGGAGATAGGAAGTCACCCCGGCGGATTTTTCTTCCTATCTCCAATGGACTAGGGCCTATGTCCATATGCTTAACCTAGTTGTATGCACCCGGAAAATGTTTCCCAGGGTCAGGGATGGCTCAGCAGCGGGGCAACATTTTTACAAAACAACCACTGCCGGCCGGGGTCATTCTTTCCAACCCCTTTTGAAGTTCTGTTGTAAGAAGCGGGAACCCTTTAGGCCACTCTCGCTTTTTCTTTGTTTTTATTCCATATAGAATCATAACCACATTCCCTTGCTTCAAGCCAGTTGGCATTCTTCACTTGATCTTACGGATACGTCCGTTTTCTTGCGATCCTTGTGGCTTATGCTTTCGGTCAGAGCTCCCGACCACCTTTCGGCCCGGTTAGTCCCTAGGCCATTTCAGTTCTCTATAACTCATCCTTTCAAGGGAAACTTCTTTTCCCATTCAATCCCAAATGACCTTAAAAACGGTCCCGCCGTAGGTTAATCTACGGATAGCCGGATCATCCCTAACTTAGTGGCTAGCCTGAGCTAGTGGGTCCCTGAGCTTTCTCTGGCCTCGGGAGTATTGTAAATTATGTTTTAGATATAAGATCCACCTTTCACCATAATGTCTATGTACCGGCTGGGTTATGCCGAGAGGTGCGGGGATCACGGCAGGAGCCCGTCAAGGCCTCCGGCTCAGGTTCCCCGAGTGTCTTGTTTGATGCCCGCCTAATGGAACTTATATAATGTTTTCCGGCGGACTAACTGGGATAGTCGACGGACTCAGTTACGCGCTGATCCTCGCCGAGGAGGCGTGGCTCGGTAATAGACTTAGGAAGTGCCATCGGGATAGATTGTCATGGCAAAAGTTACTTCCCCGTGTTATTTACAAACTAAAAATTTGTTTTCTTAAACAAAATAAATAAAAAAATAAATAAAAAATGTTTTCGTAAGTCTGCCCATGGACACACTCCTGTTATTCTTACTTGTATTCCTAGCTGTTAGTACCGTGATAGTTACGCCCTATAGGGCTTCATAGAAAAAGGGGGGGGGGGGGATATGTGGATCCCAGTACAAGAGAGGAACTCCCCCTTACACAGGATTACAAGTTGGTATAGGGCGGCATGCTAGACGCTGTTTACGCCGGGCTGTGCCCAAAATTAGATATGTATGAGCTTAGAAGCTCGGATTACTTGGTTTAGATAAAACAGAAAAAATTGAGAATTTAGATTACAAGGCTTAATTCAAGCTCATGTTTTATGATTAATAAAACAAAAAAATCATGTTTCAGTTTTCAAGACTAGTTGCACTAGATTACAATAGGTCCTAAGTGACTCTGTAAGTGTTTCCATTGTCTAACTGTCCAGCTTATGTTTTTATGAATAATAAAAAATTGTTTTTCCCTACGGTTTATATGATTTTCAGGTTTCTATGCTAGTCGCACTAGACTCAGAAGGTCGATATGGGCCAGTTGGTGACTCCAGTATGTTCCTGGCTAGTTTCACTAGTTTCACTAGGTTGGATATTGGTCAATATGACTACACCCAGGAACCTAGCTGAGCTCAGCATAGGTTCAGGGTCGGGATGATGAAGGGTTTGTTGCTTTTAACTCTGTCTCACCCGGTACAACAAACACCTCACGCATGAGGACTCTGTTGTTGGACCAGGCTTCTTTGAAGCAACGCACTGCTCCCACTCTTTCAAAATGTTTAACTTTGTTGTATGCACAACTAAAAATACATATAGCTTTTCCTGTTACGAGGTTTCTTGACTTAACCATGCGGTTATTGAGAGTTTGATATTACGAATGTCCCCCTCCAGTCTTGGAATTCAGGCAACATCGTCAATGATGAAGGGGCCACTATTAAATTATAGGTTTGATTCCCGAAGGGAAGTAGAGAAAACCTAATATTTAGTAGGGGCCCCGGAATCATTGACGACGACGTCCCTCCCAGCCATCCCCTTCCCATTCGCTGATATTTTGAGTTATCTTGATATATCATTGAAGGAAGAATTGTTGCGCTTGGCGAGAGGCGGTAAGAAGCCACAACGCAAGAAAATCCACCGAATGTGGGAAGCTTGTGAATAACAGTGTTAAAGTGGAAATTCTTTTTCCTTTTTTGTTCTCTTATTTTTTACGAAGTTTTTTCGTAGTGGGTACCCGATCTGTGACGACACCATAAGAGAAGTAGCGTTGCACTTATGAAGATGACTCCTATTCTTCCTCGCGGCGGTTGATTCAAACGACTGACGTGAATGTTGAATGGAGACTATTATACTAATAGGCAACATCGTCAATGATTCTAAATATTAGGTTTTCTCTACTTCCCTTCGGGAATCAAACCTATAATTAAGACGTCCTATAACTAACCCTCTTTAGTACGACGTTCTAACTCAATAAATAACCAATATACCAAATTAAGACGGATTTTACACATCCATCAACTCTGTCATGTTTCTGCCAAGTGAAAAATAAACAGAGTCCGTCAAGACTTAAACTTTGAGTTACAGAAACTAAGTGTTACAGTATCCAGTGAATCTCATAATACTAATAACATACGTGTTCACCGATAAATACGTCTTGAATACTTATTAAAATACCACAGGAACGAAAAACCTGAGAGCGAAACCTCCACCCATAACGAGCCACAGGAACGAAAATCCTGAGAGCGAAACCCCCATCCCCAACGAGATCCCCGGTCCCTTTTCCATTCCCGATTTGGTCTCTCTCTCTCTCCCAATTCATTCCACATATTATACGTCTCTCAATCACAGTCTTCTAATATACAAACCACAATACTTTACTCACTGATATTCTTGATATACCACCTAAGTATGTATTTAATTATGTAACCACCATACAGGCTATAATACTTTCATTGTGTAGGTTCGAGGCGATCTAAGACACCTTAGCTTCCATTTCACACCAAATCAGATCGTGATTACGTCAGCCCTGTATTTAGTTATATAACAATCATAGTCCCTCCCAATCCTAGCAATTCTATGTCTCTAACCTCCCGTTGTTTTATCCACTAACTATATATATTCCCAACCTTCCTAATACCACCTCCATTTCACTAGACAAAATACCTAGGAGTAATTCCAGATTAATTATGAAATTACACTAGACAGCCCCATAACTCACTGAGATCCACATTGCTATTTTATTGATGTACCAACTCCCTAATGTTTACATAATTTAGGGAACTTGTGAAAAGAGAAGACACCTATCTTCATTCCCCCATTTTTAGCAGTTAGCTATACATAACCTTACGTTGCATTGTTCGTCTGTCAATTTGTGTCCCTTGCCAGTTCTTGTATTGATTTATGCCTGTTGATTTAGATAAGTTAATTACGAGTTATGTAACAACCTTTAACCACGACTCTATACACCCGATAACCCTATGCCAGTTATTGTATTGATTTAGGCCTGTTAATTCGGATAAACTCACTATGACCAATCTGCAGACGATTATCAGGAGAGATGCAGGAAAGCTACCTCGTATCTCTCTCTCCATGACGAGTATAGATATATGTACCCCCGTGCTCAGCCGCCCCCCTTGCCTTGTTCTTCTAGTAACTAAGTGTATATATAATATTAACCGGAGTATGCCACCAGTATACGACATAGCGGTACTGTCCTTGTGTCGTATTGTGACACGTGCATACCAAACTGGTTTTCATCATCTTATTAGGACGACGTCTATAATGCCGTCGTTTATGCATGTATTCACTCCTTAGGGTAACTATCTGTTATCCACGATGTTTTCTCTTTTCCACTTAACTCCGCATGTTACACACCTCTTAAAAAAAAACAATCTTCTTTAATACAAACCACATGACTTTCCTCCTAGACATTCTTGATGTACCAACTAAGTATGTATCTCATTAGATAACCACCTTGTGGGTTATAGTACTTTCATTTGTGTAGGTGCGAAGGCGAGCTCAAAACGCCTTCGATTTCCAGTCCACAACGAACCCGATCATGATTATGTCACCCCTATAATTAATTATGTAACCCGCATACCAACCCGGTTTCATCACCGTATTAGGACGACGGCTATAATGTCGTCACTCATGCATGTATTTAATCCTTAGGTTAATTATCTTTTATCCGCCATTGTGTTCCTCTCTTCCATTTACTTTTCCAAAATTGTTATAAGTCTTCCAATCACCTCCTCCGTATCCACAATCCACACTACTCTGTTTTGCTTCGTGACCCTATGCTCAGTGGTACCCTGTTTTCGGTCATCCTGTCCTCTTATCCTTCACGCCCCGCTGCACACACCTCCCTACCTGTTCGTTCGTAGGGAAATGCCACCCCTATGTCCAGCGCATTAAGGGTCACTGCCCTAGGTCACGAGCGGTGCGGCGCCTAGCCTCAAACCACCCCCTTTACAATTCACAACCCTCCCCCTGTAAAGACGCCATAAGAACGTTATAACCTGCCGACTCAGTTCGTTCACTAACCTTAACAAATGGAAGGTAAGGACCTATCCTTGTACTCCCCCTTAACTATCCTCTAACTCCCTAGCCCCCCTCACAACCTGAACCAGAACAATAGCCGACTAGAACGACCCCCTCTCGTCCCCCCTTAAAAATTTAAATTTCCCCATGACTTGCATTTTCACAAAACCACTATTCTTAACCCCCACGAGTGATCCTCGTACATGAAAACTAGATGTAATGATCAACCCTAACTAGGAAGATACCTCCTGACAACCTGAACTCATATCTCAAACCAATTAACATAAGAACTCTCGATAACCATATTCAGGGAGCGGCCTGTCCCCCCGACCCCACGGGGACCCCACCGACCCCCGCGGAGAATTACCCTGACCCGCAAGCCAGCAAATTCTTGCCAGACAACAGGTGAGTTTCCAACAGGTTATGACCTACAAATCTAAATACCTATCCAAATACCATCCTATCCCATCCTTAACCAAAACCAAAATCTTCCTTATCCCATCCTGATAACGAATAGCATGTCAGCTAGACCAGTGAAGGATATTTAGGTGAATTGATGAATAATACCTCCCAGCCTATTCACGTAGGGTGCCAGTAAAGTAGTCCCTATAAATCTTCACCAAATCCGCCTAAATAACTCTACTAGTACCTCATACTAGATTTAAGATATCCACGATCATAAATTAGATAACAAGTTACTTACCGCCACATTAAAGACCCCCCTCCCTAACCCCCTGAGTTCACCAGAATAAATTAACTACTTCATAGCATTGACATCCAATACTTCCAGAACATTCCTGAAGCTTCCTTGACCTGCCTATAAATAAGACCCAGAGACAACAGTCGGGCAGTTGAATATTAGATCCCAAAGCAACGGTTGTCCACACTGCGGTGGCTTTCTAATACCCCCTCCCCCCCTCAAGATTCACGATAGTTCGGCGTTCCGTAATCTGTGCAACTCTGTGAGGAAGTGATTTAACCCTTTACGAATATTTTATTGCGATCGGGACTACCGGCAGTAATATTATATTGGTAGACAACAAATTCACAAATTATTGATTGTTTCATTAACTTTTGATAGTGCACCCTCCGCTACTTGAGATACGAACGATCATAACTCATAACTGATCTAAGGCAGAAAGATCTTTTTATGTTAGAAGGGATTATGCGAGAAACTCTTGAGTGAGGACTCGGCAAGAATAACTCCTTGGCAACAATCGACTGTCTTAACCCATCAGCAATTGTTGCCAAAAAGGTGCACAACCGCCCGCAAGAAGCCCATCTGCAAACCTTCTCTACACTGCCGGACAACTTGGACGGCCCCAGAGCTACTGTTAACCCCCAACATCACTAACGCAAGATAACCAGGAAAACTCCATCACAGTGTTACTGCACAGAGTACCAGTGTTACGGTGCTATTAACTATCAACCATCCAGTGTATTCGATTGTGTCTCAACGTTCTCTGATGTTAAGAAATAAGTGATTATGCTAGTACACATAAATATATATCAGTGAAATTTAGCTTAGGCGAACTGACTCCCGTAATTATTCTTGCCATCAGGTTTAACCTGATTTGCCCTCACTGATATTTTCGGTCCGAAGTATCACCTAGACAAGTGAACATCCTAGACCAATGCAACTAGTTACAGTTATCCCTTTACGTTAATTCTTGGGCAATAACCACATTACTTATACTTTCATCCTTGATTAAGCGTCATATTACCAGAGAGAGTTAACAAAGCGAAATACCTAACCTGTGTGATTCATGTACCCTACGTATCATAAAGCAATGTGATCAGAAGAATAATGCCTGAACGTTGGAAGTGGGAAGTATGTCTCAATCCAAATCCGCGATAAGTGCTGGGAGATTGTAATAAGTCCAATAACCTACCTGAGTGCTCCAACCTCTATTGTTCGTGAAATTCTATTACGTACCTTCTACCTGAGTGTTATTGAGAATAAAGCTGTATTACAAACCATTTATCCGAGATTATCTATGTCCTCTGTTGATTCTATTTATGTATTTTGCAAGAAATCCAATAACCCAGTCTTGCAGAACTCACCTATACCAAGTTCTATCTATCTATCTAATGCCTGACGCCGTGATCCCCGAAGGGGTGGCCACGAACGAACCGCCCCCATGCACCTCTGTCCCCAGTCAGTCGACGCCCCTCCCCCCAACCAGCACCGCCTTCGTTCATGTAGTTCCTCACTCCATCCTTCCACCTCATATTCGGTCTACCTCTCCCCCTCTGTCCCTCCACCTCGCTCTCGTACACCCTCTTAGTCATTCTCTCGCTTTCCATACGTTCCATATGGCCGAACCATCTCAAGTTGTTCCTTTTCACACTTTCCAGCACATCTACCTCCACACCACACCTCCTTCTTACTTCCTCATTAGTCTGTCTATCCCTCCATGTAACTCCGCACGCACTCCTTAAGTAATTCATTTCCACTGCTCTCACCCTTGGTCTGAGTCTCTCAACCAACGTCCATGCTTCGCTTCCGTAAGTCAGTGTCGGGATTACCACACTGTCATGCAAGGACTTCTTCACTTCCATACTGACCACCCTATTTCTTGTTACTGCTTTTAGCGTTCCTACAACCCTCTTCCCCTGTTGTACCCTCTCCCGCACCTCTTCATCCATAGTCCCATCTTTACTCAACACACTGCCCAGATACTTAAAAGAGTTGACGATCTCCATAGCCTGACCGTTCAGCTTCACCTCACACTCTGTGACTTCACCCTTTTCGAAGACCATAACCTTGCTCTTCCCCGTATTTACCTTCAAATTCCGTTTTTCGCACACTGTTCCAAACTCATTTACCAGACCCTGCAACTCCCATTCATTATCACTCATCAGAACTGTATCATCCGCAAACAGCAGTATAGGTAGCTTCCACTCAATATCCTCCCTTTTCAGCGATACACCAACATCCACTGCTCTTGATAGTATTTCTTTCATAACTCCATCCATATATACAGTAAACAACCACGGGGACATCACACACCCCTGTTTCAAACCAACATTCAGGTCAAAGAACTCGCTCTGCTCACTCTCCACACGTACTGCCGCCTTTGCACCCTCATACATGCTCTTCACTGCTTTCAGCAACTTGCCCTCTACTCCGTATATTCTAAGTACTTTCCACAAACCTTCTCTATCCACTCTGTCATAGGCCTTCTCCAAGTCCATAAAGGCAACATACACCTTTTGTTTCTTCTCCAGATACTTCTCCACAACACAATTCAGGGTAAAAATCTGATCTACACATCCTCTTCCCTTCCTAAAACCTCCCTGCTCGTCGCCTATCCATTTCTCCGTTCTCACTCTCACTCTCTCAATCACTACCCTACTGTATACCTTCCCTACTACGCTTAGAAGACATATTCCAAGTTAATCCTGTATAAAATCAGGGCATAACATTGGCGGCAGCGGTGGTTCTTGATTCGGATAGAAGATTTCATTGCATTGCATTGTTTTGAAGCAGTAGAGGTATGGTAACATCGAAAAATGGCAGCCTATTTTCACATTCCCATTCCGAAATACGATGGGAAGACCTACGACATAGAAACATACATGGACATTGTGAAACCAGTGCTAGATTTGGCGTATAACACGGACCGTGCAAAAATAGCCGTCCTCTTAACGCACTTGGGAAAAGCTGTTTCCCTCGTTGCCCCACAGGTAACCCCTGAACTCACCTGGGATCAATTTAGACCCATTGTAATCGATGCCATTAGGCCATCACTAGGTATTTTCGTCGCCTTTGCAAAAATTAAAGACATAAAGTTTGAAGGCGATTTAGACGCCACAATTGCCTCCATTCACCAGCAAGTAAGAGCTGCATTCCCTGCTCTTCCCGTGGAGCAACAAAATCAAATTATCTTTGTCTACCTCGCGCAAGTGTTACCCCTTTCCATCCTACAACACTTCACTGTGCATGACCCCGTTGATTTCCCTAAAGATCTAATCACCATACGAAAGTTTTTAGCGGCCCAACCTAAGACCAACACCCATCATCAAAAATTCCCCCCCTCAGAAATCAACTGCACATTTTTCATGCCCACCCAGAAAGAATCAGAATAAAGCTCCTCCTCCCTCTCCTCCACCACTGTACATGACGTCACTCCGCGACGCCACCCCACCACCCCCCTCACATAAAAGAACACGCTTCCATCTCTCTACCTCATCCAACCCCTCCTCAACCTCTAAACATTTTCCTTCCCCTGCATCTCAAATTTCCACACCCCAATACATACATTCAATCCGCCCATTCCATTCATCATATCCCAACCACCGAAATCAAAAGAAACCAGCACCAACTCCGTCCACTCTCAACAACCCCTCCATTTTACACAGCAAAACACCTCATCATAAACGCTCCCCCACCTCGCATCCTCCATCACTTAAGAATAACCACAAACGTCCTTCTGCTGCCATATCTACACCCAACCCCCACCCTGTTTCCCACCATGCTGCCACCCCACTTTTGAGTTCCCTCGTCGCCCCAACCGCAAATCTCGACGAAATCCCGTATAACGGAAACCTAGACGCCACTCTTACCAACCTAGATAGATGTGTAAGAAATGCGAATAACGACCAAACAAAGGAACGACAAGAGCAACAAATTCTCCAAGCATTATTCAAGATCCATCCCTTGTACATCTGGCATAATTTCCTCATCCACGGCCAGACAACCTTCCGACAGGACATCCATACCATCAGGGAAATGTTGAAGCCACACTATCGAACCCCTGCCCTGATTCCTCAACCACCTGTGAACCAAAGGTCACCTCACCTCCCTTTATCCTTTCCCTCACCTTCCACACCTAACCTCACTCTCCACCCTATCCACCAGACTTCCTCCACCAAATCCGTTCCACCCTTGCCAGAAAGTACCTGCTCCACCCCACCTCTGCCATCCTCACCACCCATCTCCGTTATCACCTGCAACAAACCCCTCAAACTCGTGGACCCCATTCAGAACTCAAAATCACTGCCATGCATAACCCCTACCTCCTCTTCCCCCCCTACCTTACCCCCCTCTTCACTGTTACCCCATCCGCCCCAAATTCCACCCCCAAAGATCCCGCTCGACAAAATACCACGCCCATCCAAATCCAACCACAAAACTTTTTCCACCTTGACTAACCCCCAAAATACTACCCTCTCTCTCGCCCCAAATAACATAATCAATCTCTCAACCTCTCCTCGAAATCCCATCCACGTCTCTCCCGACAATAAAATCAGTCCAAATTCAACCCCTCTCAAACCACAACCCTGCCTGCCCAGACCCCCCCCACCATCTCCCTATCAAATCCCCACACTCCAAACCTCCAGATCATCGTAAACTTTCAACCTCCAGCCTTACTCACCTTCCCACAACCCCACTCACGACCACAACTCTCTACATAATTCAACCCCTCCCCAGCACCAACCTCTTCCACAACAACAACAACAACTCGACCTGCCCATTTCACCTTTAACCCCCCCCTATCACTACCCCCGACCGCAACCCTTCAAACCACCCCTACCAATAAACCAGACCTTCACCAAGACTAACGGCGACCCTAACTTATCCAGCCCCCCCTGATGATGACGATGACGTTCATTGTACTGGATTTTCCATGGGATTTTGTTTTGTATTGTTCTCAATTCCTAAGCGATTGGGCATGATTCTATAAATTTATATGTTTTCCATATACTGTATATATTATATATATTTTTTCCTTAGTAGTACTTCCTTTCTTGTTAGCCTACACTTTTCTTACTATCTTTTAAATTTGTTTTATACATTGTTAAACACTTTAGCTCTTCTTAATTTTCCTGTGTTCTTAATTATCTGTTCTTTCGTCAAGTTCTTTTATCCTCTTTTCTCTCCTTTTCCAACATCTATGTATTTTCTTCCCTCGTTCCCTTCTTTCTTGAATAGTAACTCTCCTATTACTTTTCAGTGTCTTGGATATATGGCCTAAGTAATCTTGTTATTTTTTTCCTAATTTCATTATATTATTCACATTCCAGGATAAAATGTTTTAAGTTTTTGTCTCTTTTCTGAACAGTCTGTTGCTAGTCGGGATGACAGTAATCTTCGTCCTCAGCGACAGGCTGCCATTTCCCTCCAACCTAACCCCCTCACCGACCTGACCTGGCCCCCCTAAACAAACCTACGTACTCCAACCTTGAGGTACGAGGTCGTACCTCATATAAAGGCGACGGAAGTAAAATACCACAGGAACGAAAAACCTGAGAGCGAAACCTCCACCCCTAACGAGCCACAGGAACGAAAATCCTGAGAGCGAAACCCCCATCCCCAACGAGATCCCCGGTCCCTTTTCCATTCCCGATTTGGTCTCTCTCTTTCTCTCCCAATTAATTCCACATATTATACGTCTCTCAATCACAGTCTTCTAATATACAAACCACAATACTTTACTCACTGATATTCTTGATGTACCACCTAAGTATGTATTAATTAGGTAACCACCATACAGGCTATAATACTTTCATTGTGTAGGTTCGAGGCAAACCACAATACTTTACTCACTGATATTCTTGATATACCACCTAAGTATGTATTTAATTATGTAACCACCATACAGGCTATAATACTTTCATTGTGTAGGTTCGAGGCGATCTAAGACACCTTAGCTTCCATTTCACACCAAATCAGATCGTGATTACGTCAGCCCTGTATTTAGTTATATAACAATCATAGTCCCCCCCAAATCTTAGCAATTCTATGTCTCTAACCTCCCGTTGTTTTATCCACTAACTATATATTCCCAACCTTCCTAATACCACCTCCATTTCACTAGACAAAATACCTAGGAGTAATTCCGAGATTAATTATGAAATTACACTAGACAGCCCCATAACTCACTGAGATCCACATTGCTATTTTATTGATGTACCAACTCCCTAATGTTAACGTAATTTAGGGAACTTGTGAAAAGAGAAGACACCTATCTTCATTCCCCCATTTTTAGCAGTTAGCTATACCTAACCTTACGTTGCATTGTTCGTCTGTCAATTTGTGTCCCTTGCCAGTTCTTGTATTGATTTATGCCTGATGATTTAGATAAGTTAATTACGAGTTATGTAACAACCTTTAACCACGACTCTATACACCCGATAACCCTATGCCAGTTATTGTATTGATTTAGGCCTGTTAATTCGGATAAACTCACTATGACCAATCTGCAGACGATTATCAGGAGAGATGCAGGAAAGCTACCTCGTATCTCTCTCTCCATGATGAGTATAGATATATATATGTACCCCCGTGCTCAGTTGCCCCCCTTGCCTTGTTCTTCTAGTAACTAAGTGTATATATAATATTAACCGGAGTATGCCACCAGTATTGATACGACATAGCGGTACTGTCCTTGTGCCGTATTGTGACACGTGCATACCAAACCGGTTTTCATCATCTTATTAGGACGACGTCTATAATACCGTCGTTTATGCATGTATTCACTCCTTAGGGTAACTATCTGTTATCCACGATGTTTTCTCTTTTCCACTTAACTCCGCATGTTACACACCTCTTAAAAAAACCCAATCTTCTTTAATACAAACCACATGACTGTCCTCCTAGACATTCTTGATGTACCAACTAAGTATGTATCTCATTAGATAACCACCTTGCGGGTTATAGTACTTTCATTTGTGTAGGTGCGAAGGCGAGCTCAAAACGCCTTCGATTTCCAGTCCACAACGAACCCGATCATGATTATGTCACCCCTATAATTAATTATGTAACCCGCATACCAACCCGGTTTCATCACCGTATTAGGACGACGGCTATAATGTCGTCATTCATGCATGTATTTAATCCTTAGGTTAATTATCTTTTATCCGCCATTGTGTTCCTCTCTTCCATTTACTTTTCCACAATTGTTATACGTCTTCCAATCACCTCCTCCGTATCCACAATCCACACTACTCTGTTTTGCTTCGTGACCCTATGCTCAGTGGTACCCTGTTTTGGGTCATCCTGTCCTCTTATCCTTCACGCCCCGCTGCACACACCTCCCTACCTGTTCGATCGTAGGGAAATGCCACCCCTATGTCCAGCACATTAAGGGTCACTGCCCTAGGTCACGAGCGGTGCGGCGCCTAGCCTCAAACCACCCCCTTTACAATTCACAACCCTCCCCCTGTAAAGACGCCATAAGAACGTTATAACCTGCCGACTCAGTTCGTTCACTATCCTTAACAAATGGAAGGTAAGGACCTATCCTTGTACCCCCCCTTAAATCAGTTCAAGAGGAGTAAGGTGACACCTCCCGCCTCTACCACCCCCGCGTTGCCACCACTACCACCACCCACCACGGCCGCCCCTGCCTCACTACCCACCACGGCCGCCCCTGCACCACTGCCCACCACGGCCGCCCCTGCACCACCGCCCACGCACGCCCCTGCTCCACCACCCACGCCCACCCATGCCCCTGCTGCTGTTGGAGGGCCTCGTAGAGTTTTGGCAGCCGGTCTAACGCCATCCAAGTTTGACGCCCTCCTCTTCCCTCCTGACTCCTCTGACGACGACGCTGCAGAAGGGGAAGCCTTCGATCCCAGGAACTATGGCGGGGGTGGTGATAGTGGGAGCGAGTCTGAGAAGGATCAAGACCAATATGAGGGAGGTGCAGAGGATTCGGAAGACGACGATGTACTTCTGCACCGTGACCATGACCAAGACCTGTCTGACGACGAAGGCTCAGACGACGTGGCAGACGGAGGGGCTGATCCTGATCCCCCACGGGCGTATAATTTTGCCTGGTCTGAAGGGTCCCATTTCCAACCAGATTTGCACCAGTTCAATGCCAATCTGGCTGGTTCAACAGCAGACTGGCCCTGCAATGACCAGTCCACGGAATCTGATTTCTTCTGTGCATTTTTTGACCAGGAGGTATTATCTCATCTCGTTTCCCAAACCAATGGATATTTTACCTGGGTGAGGGAAAGAATTGATATGATATCTCCTAGAGCAAGAATTCGTGCATGGGTTGATACGACTGTCCCTGAGCTCCTTGTGTTCTTTGCGTTGTTGCTAATCATGCCTCTCTGCAGGAAGCATGTAATGGAGCATTATTGGAAGCACGACCCAATCATCAACACCCCAATTTTCTGGAAATATATGGCTCGTGATAGATTTTTCTTGCTTCTGCGATTTTTGCACTTCGCAGACAATAATAATCCAAACCGAGCTGATAGAATATGGAAAGTTCGGGATGTGTTGACCATGTTGTTGCAAAGGTACAGGAAATTCTTCTACCCCTTTGCCAACCTGGTGATTGATGAGTCGCTCGTGCTTTTCAAAGGACGCCTGGTGTTCAAGCAGTACATTCCCTTGAAGAGACACAGGTTCGGAATCAAGATCTTTGTGTTGTGCGATTGTGAAAGTGGAATAGTGCTCGACATGATCGTATACACCGGCACTGATGTAGACATTCCAAAAGTCGGTGGCAACGACCCATTGGGCATGTCAGGGCACATTGTGAAAAAGATGCTGGAGCCCTACCTGAACAAGGGGCACACGTTGTACACCGACAATTGGTATACAAGTCCTGCACTCTGCCAGTTCCTCCATGACCACAAAACGGGGGCATGTGGGACTGTCAGAACTAACAGGAAGTTCATGCCTAAGTTCCAAGGCAATCGCATAGAACTGGACAACCCCTCCCACAGTGACACCGCTTCTGATGACGACTTGGCAGAGGAACAAAGGCGCCGCAGACAGGACAGACCAAGAAGAAAGAAGAAAGAGCACTACAAGCAGCTGGAGAAGTCTGGGAAAGTTCTGGCGGTAAAGTGGCTCGATAAGCGACCAGTCCACCTGCTTTCGACTGTCCATACAGGTGCCCAAGTGGACTCTGGTAAATTCCACTACCGTACCAAGAAGTCTATCCAGAAACCTGATATGGTGGTGGATTATACCAAGTACATGCGCCTTGTGGACAAGTCTGATTGCCAGCTTGCAGGCGTTGAGTGCCTACGAAAAACAGTGAAGTGGTATCACAAGCTTTTCCTTCACTTTGTTGACATCACGATGCTCAACGCTTACAACATGTGGCTGGTAAAAAAAGACATGGCCCCGAACAAAAAACTCAAGTTCCGGGAGTTCATATACAACGTCGCCTACCAACTCCTACAGAAACACCAACCAGTCTCCGGTCACAGGGGTCGCCGTGCAGTCAACCTCCCAGACAGAGTCATTGATGGATATGACAAACACTACCCTATCCACACCGAGCTATTTATTAGTGGCCCCTCCATCATTGACGAACATGCCTATTACATAAGGCATCCTCTTCAAACACTAATCCGGCGTAGTTTGAATCTACCGCGCAGAGCATTTAAAAACTGAGGAGCCTTCATCATGAGCGCACGCGACCTCACTCATGGCTTCAGTCATTATGAATTGGGTTCTCACTACGAAAAAACTTCGTAAAAAATAAAAAGAAAAAGAAATTAAGAATAACTATCCAATAAGCTTTCCATCATATCGTGGATGTACTTGTGTGGATTTCTGACCAGACGCTGAATCAGGCGTCATTCCTCCTTCTTTGCTCTGCGCTCAGCCTGCCCGGACGTACCTTTCAGGCTCCGCTGGTTCCGCATTCGTTGCGTCCCTAGTGAGTTTTTTCTCATTTGTTTACTCTAGGATGTATCGAGTAAGGTTAGGATAGGCGTAGCAGGAGTGTCCTGGCTGGTTGCCCGCAGTGCAGTGTATTTTGGGTCGTGTGTATGGGGCATCTATTTCGGATGTACCCTCGTGGTCCTGTTGTGGACACGTGAACTTTTCACAGTTGTGTTAGTTGGTGATGCAGGCGGCTTTCATTACGCGTTAATTATTGCTGCCTTTTATCCTTCTGATGAGGTAAGCTGTGTGTTTGCTGACGTTCCCAGCGTATTTTTCTTCACTTAGTGAAGTTTTTTCTGGGTCCGTGTCAGGCTTCCCGGGGTGGGAAGTTATCGCTTCGGTGGTGTGTTGGCGGTGGTTCCTGTTGTGATATTCCAGTGTGTGTTTATATTTCAACTATTTTCATGCCGTCTACCTAGGCCTAGCCAGCCGCTCGTAGCTTTGCCACATGTCTAGTGTTATTATTTATTTTATAAATATGCCCTACTGTGTCATGTGTATCCGGGTTTAGTTGTGTATTGGCTAATTCCTCGGACTATAATTGTTTCCTGGTTTAGTTGTGTATTGGCTAATTCCACGGATTATGTTGTGACCTTGGTTAGTCGTGCGTGTCTCTCCTCGTGTCGTATTGTTCAGATGGTGTCTGTTCAGGGTGGGGTTTGCCTTCCGGCGGGTTTTTTCTCGGTTTCACCATGAAAAATCCTGTCCGATGAGCAGTGTTGGGCCACACGTGGTTTTTAACTCTGGCTGGTTCCCCGGCGTGGGGGGTGTCTGTGGCTCTCCAGGACTGCGTCTCTGTGGGTGCCTGGTTTCAGGCCTCCTTTAAATTCCCGGCGGGATGGCTGTACCCATCCTTACATATATATATAGATATATATAAAGAAACGACGTTCTTGAGAACACTCGTTTTTTATAGGTTTTTCTACCTGGTTTACGACAACCACATGGAAAACCTAGCTGTTGTTTAGGCGTTCCTCCCCGGCGATCTTTTACAAAGAAGTGGGGTCAGGAACTTGTGGGGTTAACTTTTAGACTTCTCACCCGGCGGGTGCACCTGAGCAGGGTGGGATAAACGACTTAGGTCTCATATAGTTAACCAATCCATTTGAGTGATACTCTGTGTATCGCTGCCTTTACTCTTACGGCAATTGAAGGTTCAGTGAGGTTTAACCAAATCGATTCCCACACCCGGCGGGTGCCCCTAAGTGGAGGAACTAAGGAATTTATAAACAAATTCAATTTCGATTAACCTTAATTGGGTGATACTTTCAGTATCGCCGCCTTCTATTTTTACGACGATCGTTTGGGACAATTCGTTAAAAAATCAGATCTCGTATATTCCTGCCCTGGGCTATTCTACTAAAATATTTCAAGGGCCGGCGTCTTTATGAGGGGGGCTTTGTTACAAAATTGAATCTTGAGACAGTCACCACCTCCTACAGACTATAAGTGCCATACTGGACCATTATATCAGAGGGTATTCTTCATGTTCTTTAGCTAAGAAGATTTGTTTAGCCTCTTTACACCCAGCCGCGTAGCGAGATGTGTTAGCTGTGTCTTTGCATCCCGTTACCCGGCGGGTTATTAACACTTGTATGCGAACACGGGGGTTAACCTTATGAGCATTAATTCCTGGAAATTTTTCTTTATTTTTCCAGAGCTGAGCTCCGGCGGACCAATACAGACCCGGCGGTAGTTTCCTCACACCAGTCTCTGTCATGGCTACTGTGGCCCCAGTTTTTGCCCTGTGCATTACCCCTACTTGCGCGGGTATCCCAATTTTTGCGCATACCCTTTGCATAAGGTGTGTTAGATGTCTAGACCGTTCAAGGGGTCTCTGGGTTACACTTAATTGTTCCTTTTGCTCCCAATTAGCCAATAAAGTCCTGTGTGACAATGACAAGACCGCGGCGGTAGCGTTGAGAGAGGTCAGACAACAAATGTCGGCCTACACTACCATTGTCGCACATAAGTCACTTCAATGTGACAACGTCCCACTTTGGGATAAGTTGCTGTCAGAGCACCCTCCCCCTAAACGTACCTCTAGAGTAACGGGTTTTAAGCCGACAGAGACTAGCCAGGGTTCTGTATTGTCTGTGGATACGTCTAAACGCCCGAGAGAGCCTACTCCCCCGGCAGCCACCTCCTCGTCGCAGGCGAGATCGAGGTCAAGGTCACCCCTCAGACAGCGGTCTTCAAGTCGGGCCTCTTCCCCGGCTAGTAAGAAGTGTAAGACTGAAGCTTCCCCCAGTGGCCATGGTGGTGATTCTTCCAAACCTAGGTCTAGTTCGCGGTCACACCGTAGCCACAAATCCTCCAAAAAGGATTCCCATAAGAAGTCCTCTCGACATTCTACTAAGTCTAGTGCATCTCATCGTACCTCTACACCTGAAAATGTTTCTGTTACAGCCTCAGAGTATAGTGAAGCGCCTGTCCCTAAACAAGATTTACCTATTGATATTTTAACCCTAGAAACGGAAAGTTCAGGAAATTCAATAATTGAGAATGTTTCAGACTCTCAAGAGAGCGTAGGCCAGAGCCTCGGTGTTTGGCGGTTTGCTCAGCCAGGGTCTGACCATCCACGTCCGACTCATACGAGTCACACAGTAGCCGATGTCCACAGGGACGCGGCGACCCCATCCTCTATCCCTGACTTATCTTGGAAACAAGGTGCCCCTGCCTCGGCGGGGTCTTCTCAGGAGGATCGGGAGGAACAAGATGAAGTGTCATTAATTTCAGATAGGGAGGGACAAGGGTCAGGCTCAGGCCTGGACGCCGCCCATGATAATACTGATTCACCTGAAAGTTCTGCATCTAACCAGTTTGTTACAGCACAAGAAATTGATGGGTTACTTACTCATGCTCTATCAAAATTCTTTAATCAACAACGAGAAAACCCCACAATGGACTTGGGGGCTCCCTTGACAAGTTCTGCGGTACGGCCTCTGATAACGTCAATCGATTTATCTAAGATTCCTAACCCTCCTACTCTGTCACCGGCAGGGAGCTCTAAGCCAGCTACGGCGGCATTCACTACGTCAAATGTCAGGGTCATTACGGATGTTAATCCACCCCCTCTAGACAAAGTGCCTCTTAGAAAGGTAGCTATGCCCCTGCTTTATGGGCCAGACGAGTCATGGGTCCCTTTGAACCCCTCTAAGCCAGAGCTTGCCCAGCCTACCTTGTCAGGGGAACTCCCGGTACCACGTGAGTGGTTTATCCAGGGAAATAAGTCAAAGAAATTAAGGGCATTGGATGCCTTGGGTAATGTTTTGGACGTAAATATCAAGGCTATACCTAGTTATTATCATCAGGATTATTTTGTTTATGCATCTAAGCCTGCTTTACCCCCTGCCTCAGCTTCAAAACTTTTTTCAGACTGGTCTAAGCTGGATGGGTTTAATGATATTAAGGCTCTGTCGGCTCTTACTCCTGAACTAGATTTACAGACCGTCACAGACGAGACAGCTAATCCAGTGTTGAAGGTGGGACAGTTGGGACCAGGACCTTGGGTGGATTGGGAGGTAGAGGCTCAAAACTTTGCAACCACTTTCACTTCTAAATCTTCCCACCAGATCCCTCAGGATACACATTCATGGTTCTCCATGCCGGTAGGTTCTGCCGGCGGAGTTCCGTCAGCTTTATTTTCCTTTCTAGCTGCCCCTAAGATTAATTTTTGTGAACTAAAGGAACCATTCACTACCCCTACCCCTTCTCACCTAGACAGAGAATTTAGGCTAAGGGGAAAAGCTTTCCGCCTGTTTTCACAGTACATAGTTTCTCAACAGGTGGCTAAGTCTTTACTCAGGTCTACTCAGGCAATCGCAGACGCGGATGCTCGAAGATCAGTTGAGTTATCCCGGCGTCTGATTCTTCAGTCGTCGATTCAATCCTTAGGTGACATATGCACAGCCTTACTTGAGGCGGTGCGAGCACGACAGGATCTTAGGATGTCATTAGTTCGCAAGCTGCCTGATCGCATTGCTAACCAGGTGGTAATGTCCCCAGTACTTACTCCTTCTTTAATGTCCCCTGATGTATGGCGAACAGTGTTTAACATGGCACAGGCCGTGAAGCACAGTCCCGCACAGGCTAAGAAACCTGCATTTAACTTCCCCAAACCTAAGCCTCCTACTAAAGCTCAGCCAGGGGGTTCTAAGCCGTTTCTTCCGCCTAAGTCCTCCCAATCCCCCCTGGGTCAGTTCAGGCATAGACAGAGAGGGTTTTCAGGACAGAGGGGACGCGGCCAGTATAAGCCGGGGCAGGGCCAGTCTTCGGCCCACACCAGCCAGCCGGCGAAGCGTCCAACACCACCAAACCCACCATAAAAAAACTAAAGTCTTTCTCACTCCCAGTGCCTGTCTTAGAGCCGGAGGAACCGAGGGAAGTACAGCCGGCGAACCCTTGTCTGCTAACTGGGTCGTTCCGAACGTGTCACCAAGCATGGCCGTTAAAAACCTGGGCACGGATGGTGGCACGCAAAGGCATCACTTGGCAGTGGCTCCGGCGACCTCGCTTACGTCAGCCGACAACGGCAAATTGTGTTTCATTAGAGGTGGAGTCGCTGGTCCAGGAGATGATTGCCAAGAATGTCATCATCCCGGTCCCTCCAGATTACCCTGTATTCACGTCAAAACTGTTTTTGGTTCCCAAACGGGACAGTGTTCAGATGAGGCCGGTCGTAGACCTGTCTTATCTGAATCTTCACATTTACAACGAGTCTTTCAGAATGTTAACAGTTCATCAAATCAGGCTAACACTTCCGCCGGGAGGCTGGATGTGTTCCCTAGACCTGACAGACGCCTATTGGCACGTGTCGGTCAACAAAAGATTTCAAAGGTTTCTGGCCTTGAGGATCAGGCACCAAAATTTTGTTTTTCAGAGGATGCCGTTCGGTTTGAACCTAGCACCTCGATTATTCACGAAACTAGTCCGGCAAGCCCTGATGCCGTTGTTAAAACAGGGAATCAGAGTGTTGTGGTATCTAGACGACTGGCTGGTGGTGGCAGAGACACAACAATTATGCATAAAACATGTCAATATCATTTTAAATCATGTTAAAACTCTAGGCTTCAAGGTAAATCTGGTAAAGTCAAACCTTGTTCCCTCAAGAGTAATTCAGTGGATAGGGCTGGTCTGGGACACCGCCGCTCTCACTCTGAGTCAGAGTGTGGACAATCGCAACAGGTTTCGCAGGAAACTGTTCAGGTTTCTTCACAGTCTGACTACGACACGAAGAGTCTGGGAGTCTCTGGTCGGCTCTCTCAACTGGATTCAGCTAACTGTCAAGTTGGGCCGGTTGAAAGTAAAACGATTAATATTGGAAGGCAACAAATATTTCCCACTCTTACCGGCGGGAAAATTATGGCCCATACCAAAATTAATCCACACCTTACTAGCGGTCTGGGCGAAGAGGGAAACATTGCACTCAATCATGTCATGGACCTCTCCTCCTCCAACGGTATGGGTAG
The DNA here is from genome assembly GCA_032716605.1 of Paralithodes platypus. NCBI lineage: Eukaryota > Metazoa > Arthropoda > Malacostraca > Decapoda > Lithodidae > Paralithodes > Paralithodes platypus. The sequence goes on from CM064581.1 coordinate 35,303,345, forward strand.
ACACGGATGCGTCAGGCACCATAGGGTGGGGATTTCAGTCAAATCAGGGGCACCAGGGTCAGGGACTTTGGTCCCACTTAGAAATCTCTCACATAAATGTCAAAGAGTTACTAGTCCCCTTGTATTTCCTTCAGGCTCACGGCCCGGCGTTACGGGGCAAGTCGGTGGCCTTCAGAATGGACAATCTGAATGCAGTTCACTGTATTCAGAAACAAGGGTCAACGAGGTCAAGGAAGTTGCTACTCGTGTCGGAAGAGATTTTTGTTCTAGCCACCAGTCTAGATATTTATCTTCACGCATCTTATCTCCCAGGCGTAGCGAACGTCTGGGCAGACGCTCTGTCCCGGAGACAGAGCACGACAGTAGAATGGGAGCTTAAGCAACCCATTTTCGACCTAATGATTGCGGAGCTCTCCCATCCACAAGTGGATCTTTTTGCGTCCGAGGAGACTCACAAGCTCCCTCTATACCTCACCCGCCGGGCGATAACGCCGGCAGGGGGGCCAGACGCCCTAGTGACAGACTGGAACAGATGGAGCTCCATCTATCTGTTTCCGCCGCCAGATGCGTCACTAATGTGCCACGTAGTGAACAAACTACGAGTTTATCGAGGCTTAGTCTCGCTAATCGCGCCCCTGTGGCCGGCGCAGGTGTGGTACCAGCAATTAATAATGTGGTGCCCGGACCCGGTATCGCTCCCGGTCGGGTACTTCCACTTAGACACGATTGGCAACCTAGAGACCTCGCTGACTTTTGCATTATGGACATTCAGGAGGCCAAGTGGCTAGCACCATACGGTAGGGATGTGACCAATAAATTGCTCAATCAATATACTCAGTCTACTAAGCGACAATATCAATCTCATTGGAAAGCTTTTACTTCTTGGATTGTTAGAACGGAACAAACTGTATCCTCAGCGGCATTGGTTTTTAATTACTTGAACTATCTGTTTGAGCAGAAACGTTTATCTGTGGTTACTTTGAAGAATCACTTAACTGCGATTAGAGTGCCCTTTTTCGACCTTACAGGTCTATCCATACCGGTGGCGGAGGAAACAGGATTTATGAGAGCGTGTTTTAAACTCCGCCCACCTCCCCGTCAGCTCATGCCTACTTGGTCTCTGGACAAAGCTTTGTCTTTACTTCATTCTCGTCTGTATCAAAATACTGCAGACTTTGCTTTAATCTTAAAGAAGGCAGTTTTCCTTTTGGCTTTGGCCACCGGAAACAGAGTGTCTGAGCTGGCGGCGATGAGCAACACACCTAATTGTCTTAGGTTTGGTAGACTTAATGATTCAATTGCCATTGCACCCTCCCCGGCGTTTGTAGCCAAGAATGAGCATAGTGCACACGTGTTTTCTGAGTTCACGGTGCCGGCGTTAAAAAGGGGAAAGGTGCATCATAATTTATGTCGAGTGCAAGCTCTAACCAAATATTTGAGAATAGCTCCTCATAACCCCCAAGGTGCTTTATGGGTAGCGAGTACGGGTAAACGCTTACTTAAACGGCGATTAGCCTCTCTTCTGGTAGAAGTCATTAAAGAGAGTAATCCCGGCGTTGTGGGTAGGGCCCACGATTTACGCAAGTGGACGGCCTCTTTACGTTTCCTGAAAAACTTTTCAGTTGAAGATATTGCGTCCACACAGTTGTGGGCGTCTAATCATACGTTTCTCTCTAGATACTTGTCAGTTGCTCTAGACAAACCTTCCTTACCATGTATAGCTTTAAGGCAGAGGGTCTAGGTGGCCCTGCAGTCACTTATGTTTATTTTCACGGAAGGGGGGGGGTGCAGTCAGTTGACATAGGACACCCTAGACCCCGCCGGAGTATGAGAGCTGTGATACAATTTAAGGTTAAAATGTGATATGAAAATTTCTCTGCGAGAATTTGTGCTAGTACAAAGTTTAGTACAAAACAACGGTGTTGTTATAGTAGTTTTACCTGCGAAAGCAATGTAATATTAGTTCAATGGAGTTCATTAACAATTGATCTCCACATGTATTTTGGGGTTTATGATGTGCACATATAAACTTATAACTTATTATTTTTGTCACCACTCGTTGAGTGGGGTGCCTTTTGTAACTACAGATCTGTGTTCAGAATCTTCAGGGTTACCCATTTTTGTCGGGCAGGCTTCTTTGAAGCACGCACCTGCCTGAACCCCTTTTTCTTGTATATTTCCGGCCTACGCCGTATTAAATACATTTTTCAAAAAGTAAGAATACTATGTGGTTGTTTTTATTATCTGCTTTTCTAGAGTTATGATATGATTACGAATGTCCCCCTCCAGTCTTAGATATCAGGCATGTTCGTCAATGATGGAGGGGCCACTAATAAATTATAGGTTAGACTCCTGTAAGGAGATAAAGAAAACCTAATATTTAGTAGTGGCCCCGTAATCATTGACGACTGGGGCCCTCCCGACCGTCCCCTTCCCATTCGTTGATGTATTAAGGATTTTGGTTTACTTGATATGTCAGTGAAGGAGGAATGACGCCTGATTCAGCGTCTGGTCAGAAATCCACACAAGTACATCCACGATATGATGGAAAGCTTATTGGATAGTTATTCTTATTTTCTTTTTGTTTTTATTTTTTACGAAGTTTTTTCGTAGTGAGAACCCAATTCATAATGACTGAAGCCATGAGTGAGGTCGCGTGCGCTCATGATGAAGGCTCCTCAGTTTTTAAATGCTCTGCGCGGTAGATTCAAACTACGGCGGATTAGTGTTTGAAGAGGATGCCTTATGTAATAGGCATGTTCGTCAATGATTACGGGGCCACTACTAAATATTAGGTTTTCTTTATCTCCTTACAGGAGTCAAACCTATAATCTGGCACCCGGAGGCTGCAAGTGCAGTGCCAGGTCTGTGCCCACTCCACCAGAAAGCCACCCAAAAGAAACCGAGTCACATCAATGTGCAAGGAATGCAACGTTGGGTTGTGTTTGGGCGAGTGCTTCAGGGACTACCACTCACTCAAGTACTACTAGGAGTGGTACCTGTGTCGCCCTATCTCAGCCAAACTCCTGCCCCGCCCACCTACCTCACTACCTACCTCACTACCTACCTGCCCGTACCTGACCTGCCCGTACCTGACCAACGTGATCTCAAAACACCTGCCTGCCTACCTACTTGCCCGTACCTGACCAACGTGATAATATTATCATAACATGTACAAATTATAGTTGTAGGATAAGTTCATATGTTTTGGTATATACTGTATATATATATATTATATATATATATATATATATATATATATATATATATATATATATATATATATATATATATATATATATATTATATTATTGTATACAGTATACTGTATATATAAGCAATATTTTCATTTATTATTTCAGTTTAATTCATTAGCCAGGCAATATTTTGTTTTATTTATATATATACCTATGTAATATTATACTTATGTACTAACCTTTTGTAACAACCTTTTGTAATAATAAAAAAAAATAAATAAAAAATAAATAAATAAATAAACACAAAAAAACATACTTACACTCTGCTATTCATCAAAGTTTTCGACTTTATGAATAGCAGGGCGTAAGTATGTAAACAAAACAAAAATTCAAGTGATATAAACACTCCAAAAACATCCCCATAAACTCTCTGGTTTCGAACCCACGTCTCTAGGCCTACGTCTCTAGGCCTACATCTCACTCAGTCCATCACTCTAACCACTAGACCATGACTGTTCACACTATACTGACAGCGATTAGTGCGTACGTATTTTCGGGCAGACGAATGCTTGACAAAAAAAAATATATATACCCTCGATACACTTGTGTATATCGAAGTATTTAGTATAATACTTTTACATAACCTAACATATTCTATCATTACGAACAAACAGTAAAGAAATTTACAAGTAAATAAATAACCTTTCATCCATGAGTTGCAAGCAAATAGTGCGTAAAAATTGTGTAATGAGATATCGGGTTACTCTAACATACTGCGCCATCCAAGAAGCCTTATCGTTGTTTACAATATAGCAACGACAACACAAAGTGTCTATAAGGTCTAAATTTGTGCATACACCCACGCTAATCTACCTACTGTAATCTGACCCCTTTTCTCTCCCGCGCCACCCACCTTTCTCAATACACCACTCTTATTTCGCCTATTATTCGTCCGTATGCATCTCTGCGCTTCATTTATCAGTGTATATTATTCACATGGGCTGCCTTACTCATGAATATGAACAGGTGAAACCATAAAGGTGCTTTTTAGGCGAGATATAGAGCGTTGCTTCTCATCAATCGCACGTTCTTGCCTCCACCCTCTCTCTCCCGCCTGACTCACTCACACACTCGCTCGCTCGGGGATGTCGTGCCTATCAGCCCATTTTTTTCAACTTGCAGCCACCGTAACTCCACACCCACATTTTTTTAGGGTGGATATATATATATTGGCGGATGTGGCTGCTTATTTCCAAGACATTGAGGTACTTTTTTTTAAATTCTGTGAGATCGAATTTTTTTGCAGAAATGCACAAATAACTACCCTAGCTCCTAGGGCTATTTAGCGCTTAACAGGTTAACTATCCTCTAACTCCCTAGCCCCCCTCACAACCTGAACCAGAACAATAGCCGGCGCGAGACAAAAACGACCCCCTCTCGTCCCCCCTTAAAAATTTAAATTTCCCCATGACTTGCATTTTCACAAAACCACTATTCTTAACCCCCACGAGTGATCCTCGTACATGAAAACTAGATGTAATGATCAACCCTAACTAGGAAGATACCTCCTGACAACCTGAACTCATATCTCAAACCAATTAACGTAAGAACTCTCGATAACCATATTCAGGGAGCGGCCTGTCCCCCCGACCCCACGGGGACCCCACCGACTCCCGCGGAGAATTACCCTGACCCGCAAGCCAGCAAATTCTTGCCAGACAACAGGTGAGTTTCCAACAGGTTATGACCTACAAATCTAAATACCTATCCAAATACCATCCAATCCCATCCTTAACCAAAACCAAAATCTTCCTTATCCCATCCTAGATTATGAATAGCATGTCAGCTAGACCAGAGAAGGATATTTAGGTGAATTGATGAATAATACCTCCCAGCCTATTCACGTAGGGCGCCAGTAAAGTAGTCCCTATAAATCTTCACCAAATCCGCCTAAATAACTCTACTAGTACCTCATACTAGAGTTAAGATATCCACGATCATAAATCAGATAACAAGTTACTTACCGCCACATTAACCCCTTATTGACGGTGCTTGACTTAAGTCGTGCACCAATTTGCAGCAAGTTAGGAGCATTATTAAAATGCCCCAGAACAAGAAGCCCACCACAGAAGCCACGAGCGAACACCACACAGAAACACCCAAAGGAAAGGTCCACAGAACGAAAGGACCAGCTGACCGAGCCAGCCATTTCAGACAGGCCCAAGCCCGCAGGGCTAAGCAGCTCCAGGCTGCACCCTTTACCTTTTCTAAACTGACCATTTTCCACACTTCACGTACACTAACCCTCTCGTGTCCTACACGATGATGATGAACAGGAATATACATTCATATTAAAAACACCCATGCCCTGTCCCGACGTTGAGCCAATGCCAACACATCAGACAGCCATAATTATATCTATGTATGTTCTTACATCCGAGAAGTAGATGTTATATATCTTAGAAGTTAAAACACCCACGCTTGTCCCTAGACCTCGTATATAATTTTCCATGACGAGTATAGATATATGTAACCCGTGCTCAGTCGCCCCTTGCATTGTTCCTCTAGTAACTAAGTATTAATATTAACATTCCCTAACATCTTGTCTTGCCAGACTAAGCTTCTGAAGACCCATCGCCCCATAAATCTATGTATTCAATCCTTAGGTTAAGTATTTTTATCCGCCATTGTGTTCACCTTTTTCCATTTACTTTCCCACTATTGTCATACGTCTTCCCCTTGCCTCCTTCGTATCCACAGTCCACACTACGCCAATTTACTTCGTGTCTTACACCTCTTACCCCAACCAGAGATTGTATAAGATAACCTGGTTACCAGTGTCTGTCATAAGTACCCCGAAACAATAACTAAGTACCCCTACGAACTGCCGCTGTTGTTGGTATTTATATTTAATAGAAAACGCAGTTCCCAGGGCCAACTAATAGTATCCATAACCCTCGGACTGATCACATAACTCTATCTTTTCCAGACTCATATACCACCCCATAGTTGCATTCCCCGGTAGCATTTGGCTAACGTTTTCTACTGCCTTTTCAAACTTCCATATCAATTGTAGCCTAATGCCACCCCCACGCCCAGGGACCTTAGGGGCAAAATTTCCCTGTAGCCCTTCAACTCTCCCCCCCCCCTCTCATTAAGACACCCGCGCTTCTCGACTCTTGTCCGACCTAGCCTCTCTCTCATACCTCTTGAAGATCCTTGAATTGTCCGTTGCTAACGCTCTCCATCCTTTTATATATATACTCCTATCCAGCCTACCTTCACTTAGTAGGCCAGAACAACATTAGAACTTTACTAGCCCCTTGCATGCCATCTATTCTCTTACAACACATTCACAACCCTGCACCCAATGGTCGTCGGTGCGAGGCTAGCCGCCCCGCCAGTAACTAATTTCTATTGCCATACTTCCAGATAAATGTGGCAGAGTTAGCAACCCAGTCTCCACCACATCCAGCAAACCCTACAATTAACAACCAGCCGAGTAAAACCAGCTAGCTAAGGCACCTTCGGTTTTGGTATTAAAGACACCCACATCTGTCTCATACACCGAGGGTTATTACAAACACTGGTGATATGGCAAGCCCCTAGCCACAGCCGCCGGACGACTATCACAGAGAAAGGGCGCCCAGCTCCCCCTTTTTGCCCACCCGAGGAGGGAGACCCCCACCCCCGCGGAGGTATACCTGGCCCCTGTTTTGACTTTCGAGTCATTGCCAGGTAGCACAGGAATTCTTCCTATCAATGAACTAACCATGAATGACTAACACCTTTACTAACCTCTATTAACTCACAATAAACCATTTACCTTTCTTGCATGCTCTGATCACTAAATTAGCACCTCAGCTATACCATAGAATGAAGATTGAACAATCTAGAGAGACGCTCCTATCACAGCTGTCCCCATCCTCCTCGCAAAGTAGATCCAGTCTCTCTCCCCTAAATACGTCCAGTATAGCCAAAATAGTACCTCTTACTAAGGCTCAGTTATATGAAAATATAAAGGCTTCCTATCGCCCTGTGCCACAACAGTAAATACCATCTTACCTAGTCCCCATATCTATTGAGAGCTCAATTAAGTCCATAAGACTCGAGATTCCTACTGTCTACAGGGTCCAGAACCGAGCCTATAAATCTAACTCCCGCCCCCAGTCAAATCAGTTGAAAGCTAGACACCAACCAGGGGTCACTACCCTGCCGTTAACTTCTAGCTCTGCCCTTGTGTTGTTCCGGAGTGAGATCCCAGAGCCGGCAGACTCCGTGGCAGATTTGGATAGAAGGACCTGCCCACGTATTTAAGAACTTCACACATATGGGCCCCCTGGACGGCCGCGGAACCAGTCGTTAGCCCCCAACATCATGGACGCAAGATAACCAGGACCAGACCCATCAGATGCTACCCCAAGATTCCCTTTAGCAGTACTACATATTACTGTGCTGTTTAGAGATTCACTAATTAATATTTCTACGAAGTGGCTAAGACCTTGCCCAGTGTAATTCATACTTAACCATTCCATTTGGGACGTACTAAGCGATCAGTGCTCTTTAATTAACAGGCGACCTTGACTCTCGTAATTACCTTATTCAGATATTAAAACTCTAGTGATATCTAACGTTGGCCCACTGATTTGCGTTCTATGTATTTCTGAGACAAGGATATAAAACTTAGATCAGTACCCCCTGAGGTTACTAGAATTCCCGTGCTCTAAAATACGTGTGTCTAATCTAGTCTGTGAACTACTACTTGTGCACCAGAGCTACCAGTAATAAATCTAACAGTGAATATGAATCTATAAGTAACATTGATGGTCTTCGGTATATAAACCTGTGAAATCAAAGCCAGTGATCAGAAGATTAATACCTGAACGTTGGAAGTGGGAGACTAGGCTCCATCCAGATCCACTTATGCTAGTGTTGTTCAATTCTATTATATTGTCTTACACAAGTATTCTGCAGTGGTATATCAATAAACGTGATCATGTAACTTGCTACCATGTGTTTCTTTGTGTTCTCTATTCCTCATATCTTGTATTGTGCATGCAGCCTTATATACCCAGTCAATTTAGAACTCACATTACCCAAGTTAAACCTGTAGAAAAACAGGGCATAACAATTATTAAGGCTTTTAAAGGGTTAAAATCAAGTGCAAATGGCCGGGAGCGCAGCGGGCCAGACAGCCGACTCCCAGGGCTTACCGCCGCCCATTAACTCATGTTCCCTGTGTTCTCGAGAGGCCGGCAGTGTAGCCAGTAGTGAGCATAGCTGGGAAAAATATACCGCTATACGCTAAACTCCCATGTTCGTGGCACCACTGCAAGAGAACCACGAGTGCTACGTAGCTCGTTCTGGTCTCATTTTGAAGCTTTTAGCGCCTAGTTTTTTGCTGAATAAATTTCTTTTCATGCAGATACTTGATTGATCATTCAGGAGGGCCTGAATATGCCCAAATGAGCCTAAAACACCCTGCTAGACAAGGGTTAAAGACCCCCCTCCCTAACCCCCTAAGTTCACCAGAATAAATTAACTACTTCATAGCATTGACATCCAATACTTCTAGAATATTCCTGAAGCTTCCTTGACCTGCCTATAAATAAGACCCAGAGACAACAGTCGGGCAGTTGAATATTAGATCCCAAAGCAACGGTTGTCCACACTGCGGTGGCTTTCTAATACCCCCTCCCCCCCTCAAGATTCACGATAGTTCGGCGTTCCGTAATCTGTGCAACTCTGTGAGGAAGTGATTTAACCCTTTACGAATATTTTATTGCGATCGGGACTACCGGCAGTAATATTAAATTGGTAGACAACAAATTCACAAATTATTGATTGTTTCATTAACTTCTGATAGTGCACCCTCCGCTACTTGAGATACGAACGATCATAACTCATAACTGATCTAAGGCAGAAAGATCTTTTTATGTTAGAAGGGATTATGCGAGAAACTCTTGAGTGAGGACTCGGCAAGAATAACTCCTTGGCAACAATCGACTGTCTTAACCCATCAGCAATTGTTGCCAAAAAGGTGCACAACCGCCCGCAAGAAGCCCATCTGCAAACCTTCTCTACACTGCCGGACAGCTTGGACGGCCCCAGAGCTACTGTTAACCCCCAACATCACTAACGCAAGATAACCAGGAAAACTCCATCACAGTGTTACTGCACAGAGTACCAGTGTTACGGTGCTATTAACTATCAACCATCCAGTGTATTCGATTGTGTCTCAACGTTCTCTTGACTCCCCCAATCTTTCAAAAATCCTAAAACCCCCTTAATTTTATGTTTTTTTAAATATGTTTGTTATTATATTAGTTAGTAGTACTATCCTCTATATGTTCACCGAAATTGGTTGTTTTTCTATGTTTTTTGTATTTTTTATTTAATTAATGTTGTTTTTCCATTAAAAACACCTATTTCATCTTAAAACCTCTTGAAACGTGGATAGGCATTGGTAAACCACATATTACACAAAGAATCGGTATAATATCACGGTTTTCATTAATATAAAGTGCCCAAAATTAGTTTTGTGCATTATCGTATAATTAAATTCATGAATTCTCGAAATATTTCCTATATTATGTTCAATAGTTCGGTCCCATGAATAGAAAACGCAATTTTACTACAACATGTTGCTTATATAGGTGTGTTGCATATGTGTGCATCATTATACATATATAAGTCAATAAATACTCGTGGCAGAGTGCCTAGAAGGTGAAAAATGTAATTCAAAGTTACAGGAGATTCCATTTTCAACATTCAATATTATATTATTTTAGTGGCCTTGGCGAAAAAAAAATAAGTTACTCCTCTTATTTTCGTTTTCTTAGCGTACACTCTTTAAGAGAAAACGAATTATCTGCGAATTTCATGTTAAACTATTATATTTTATAATATTTTAGTATTTCGACTGGATTCTGAAATTTGTGATTTTGTACTTCCTAATGTTATGATAGACATAACATGACATATGACATTATTTATATATATATATATATATATATATATATATATATATATATATATATATATATATATATATATGCATGGATATTCATAGATATCATATTTTTTCATATTTATTGATATTTACGTATATCTTTCTTATAGCTATATTTTTTGCATTATTATTTATTTATTTTTATTTTTTTTTTTATTGGCTTTTACTGCCGATTTTTCGTCTCACCCCTGGGGGTCCTATGCAGCTGAATCATCGGAAAGGGGTTTTGTTTTACCAGGGATGGGCACAAGGTCACTAGTTGTGTTGAACATCCAGCTGGTAGGCCTATTTATGGCTGGTGGGGTGGGGGTGGGGGGGGGGGGGGGCCGTGGGCCCTGGGGGGGGGGGGTGTAGATGCATTTTTGCACACTAAATATGGTTCCACATGTTCTTCTTGACCAAAGGAACATTTTAAGAAGAAAAAAAAAATCGAAATTCCATTGACAATTTTGGGCTCAAGGTGTGCCCTTACCCTTAAGAAATAAGTGATTATGCTAGTACACATTAATATATATCAGTGAAATTTAGCTTAGGCGAACTGACTCCCGTAATTATTCTTGCCATCAGGTTTAACCTGATTCGCCCTCACTGATATTTTCGGTCCGAAGTATCACCTAGACAAGTGAACATCCTAGACCAGTGCAACTAGTTACAGTTATCCCTTTACGTTAATTCTTGGGCAATAACCACATTACTTATACTTTCATCCTTGATTAAGCGTCATATTACCAGAGAGAGTTAACAAAGCGAAATACCTAACCTGTGTGATTCATGTACCCTACGTATCATAAAGCAATGTGATCAGAAGAATAATGCCTGAACGTTGGAAGTGGGAAGTATGTCTCTATCCAAATCCGCGATATGTGCTGGGAGATTGTAATAAGTCCAATAACCTACCTGAGTGCTCCAACCTCTATTGTTCGTGAAATTCTATTACGTACCTTCTACCTGAGTGTTATTGAGAATAAAGCTGTATTACAAACCATTTATCCGAGATTATCTATGTCCTCTGTTGATTCTATTTATGTATTTAGCAAGAAATCCAATAACCCAGTCTTGCAGAACTCACCTATACCAAGTTAATCCTGTATAAAATCAGGGCATAACACTTATATTACGAAACTAGTGAATTTATATAAAATAAGAGGATTTCATACACCTTCAGGAACTCTGAAAAATAATCTCAGTCAGTACCATAATAATTTCAGAGTCCACAAAGTTGAACTCAAACTGAAAAAGTTCATCAATGCTTAAGCTTCCATATTTTGCGCCAAGAAATATAGGAACGTGTATCACATCGTCCACTATTATCCACGATTAGAAGACGTTAACTCAGAGATATCGTGAATATAAATAAAACCTGAATTTAGTAACTTTATTATAAAATTTTGAGAAGAGAATAGTGTGTATGATTCTCAAGAAGAATATTACTTATACAAGTTGAATTGAATATACCTGATCTCCATCTAGATCCACGATCGTGCTGGGAGAAATGTAAATTGAGTTGTACCCTATGAATTACTTATGATAGCATCTTTAGCCCTCAGTTATGTGTTTAGGACTTAGGTGAATAAATTGTATTGCAAACCATATTTCGATATTATCTGTAGGCTATCCCTATTGTCTTTCTTATATATATTTGTATGAATTTGGATATTCCAGTCTCGAAAGAACTCACCTTAATAGTTAATCCTGAATAAAAATCAGAGCATAACAACAACAGCTTGAAATACAAGGTGACTATGGTGGTAGACTTGTGAACCAACAACCATTACTATAAAGCTTTGCTATTGGTACTGTTTTGATATACCAATGCCAAGGCTGGTGAGGAGCGGATAGATGTCACAGGGGACTCTGCTAGAGTCTTACCTGAGCTCTGCTTGACGCCACGCTAGTGTTGGCCACAGTGTTTGCATGGTGGGGCAGTCTTGTGGCAGGATATTGTTGTTCTTAACCCGGGAACTGCCCGGCGGACTGCGGAAAGACTCTTAACTCCTTACGAGCGGCCTATGCGGTTTATTTATATGTACCGCCCAGCGGGGTGTTTTTAGCCAAAATAGGGCTGTTTACGTGATCATTTTCATGCCTAAATAAGACCCAGAACGTAAAACAAGTACCTATCCCTGAAAGGGCATAAACAGAGCTTTCGAATGACACCATAACGATCCTTTTATGATGGCTAGTTTTCTTGCAATAACCGTGCAACGCGAGTGCAAAAAGCATGTAATTCGGTACTTTCCCCATATAATTCAGTATGTAGCGAGTGAGAGGGGGAGGAGGGAGCTGAGATTCGTGTCAGTAGGTTCGCCGCGGTGGTCTGGAGCAGTCATACGCTCGCTAGTCTCCTGCCACCACTTGTCTCTCTCTCTCAGCAACATTACGTGCTGAAATTGCCACTCGACCTATGTCGAGCGCCGCCACATAGTCCAGCTTTATTTAACTCGACTTATGTGGTGAGCCGCTAATTAAGTGTTAAGAGTAAGGGAAAAAAAAACTATTTAAAACACCAAAAAAAGAAAAAAAAATGTGTTTATATTTTTTTATTTTTGTTTTGCCCCTCGGCCATGCCAAATATCACTCCTCCACCTCCCCTCCTTCCCCACTTTCCTCCCCTCCTTCAGTTATCACCTATTTGCCCTGTTATTCCCTTATTCTGTGGTTAATTTTCGTGCTAACATTAGCGAGTTGGTAGCAGGGCGTTGTCATCACTGTTACCAAGCGTGGGAAAGAGCGAGAGAGAGACTATTGCGGAACAGTGTCTCTCCAGACAAGGGGAGGGGTGGAGGGCAGGGAGGTTGCCTCAGCCATACATTATGTAACTCCCGGCCTGTATCGCCGATTTTGACCATCCAAACACTGTTTCCACTTGTTTTATTGTTGTAACAGGTTAATACCTTTATAATCAACCTATAATAGGCGCATATGGATAAGTATTAATGCTATTTATGGTAAAATAACTATGTTAGTGATGGGAACAGCTCAAATACGTCAGCACAGGAGTGTGGTGTCTCATACCCCCCATGCGCACTTGTTAGGTTAAAAGGCCAAGTTGCCTAATGTAGGTTACAGTAAAGCCTTTATGGCACCGTACTGTCTTGTTGTAGCACTGGTAAGGCTGGTGTGGTTTGCAGATACAGCAATGGGACTTCGTTGAGTCTTGCTGAGGCATGGTTAGTACCAGAGAGAGTCTATAAGAGATAGGGGAGTCTTCCTATGTATGCTATTAACAAAAAAATTGCATCTAAAAGTTGCCAATTACCCTTTTTCGCCATTTTTTCAGCACCATATATTGCAAGGTACCATAACTATTCAAAGTGATTAAATCTACGAATGTATCCTCCATTTTTTTTTTTTTTTATTACGTACCCTACTCTCTCTCTCACTCATATACCGGTATATATATATATATATATATATATATATATATATATATATATATATTTTTTTTTTTTACCATATACTGTATATAGGCTACTGTATATATATATATATATATATATATATATATATATATACATATACAGTATATTTTATTTGACCATAGTTTGAGTGTGGCTGTGTGTAGTTCCAAGTTAGTAACAGATATATAATTACAATGTAAATACTTTTCTTCAATTAAATTATTGGATTATTGTTATTCATATACAGTACATATATTGTTAAAAAATTTAAATTTTCAATATCAAATAATCATCAACAGCCTTCATGATCCATTGCAAGCCATCTCCTTATCCTCAAGGGCAACCACAGCATCCTTACCTCATCACGGAGGCTTGGTTCAGCTTGGTAAGGTATATAATTAATGGATTATTATTCACATTTCAGTGTACTTTGGAGTGCTTTTGCATATCATTGTACTCAGTAATCAATGTAATCAGAATGACTATGGCTGATATGGTGATAGCAAACAAGTTACAAGAGACACGTGTACACCATTGCAGTCAATGTCAATAACCGAAAGGGCGGGTGCCCAACCCCGAAAGGGGTTGAAATAGGGGAGCTATCCCCCCCCCGCCAAAGGCGGCTTTCTAGGGCCTTTCCTACCTGATGCTGAGAGGATTGGGTTCTAGTCATATGGTGATGGGCTGGTCTATCAGAGTGAGAACTGAGCGATCTCTGCCATACCCATAGCTTACTCTGACTGTTCCTTTTACTTATAGATTTTCTAGATCTCAAGTGACGGCGTCTATTCCGTGGATTGACCTCCCAATCTACCAAGATTGGAAGTCAAAGCATCACATTTTTCCTTTGCCCCTCAACTTTCTCTTCATAATTGCTGAGGGGCACAGGGCCCTGGGTGGGACTTTGGTTTCCCGGGTGTTTCTGCACCCTCCTCAGCTCCCCGCCATGGAGTGGCTTTGGTCACCCAGGCTTTATTGTGGTCGGCAGGGAGGGTTCTGTGGGGGCGCTCGGTTATGGCCTTGGCCTTGCGGCTGTTCGGCCAGGCAGCTTGGAGAACAAAAACAAACAATAAACAGACGACAAGTAATTTTTCCGCTATAGGGAGCAGCTATGCGCTACCGCCACCTACTGCAGGGTACCAGCAAATCTGTAGAAGTGGCCAACTACTATTAACCCGGCTGACTTTCCCAGCATTCCCCTCTAAGTGTGTTCTTTACTCTATGGTTAGCACTGACAACATCAGCTATAATTATGACATGATGAGACAGTGTTGTAATGGGCATTTATTAGCTACACTCCAACTGCAGAAAGGCAAACCCATCTGAGCAGTTACAATGAAAAACTACGCTAAACTATTGTATGTATGTATTGTATGCATATCATTGCCCTTCCTTCTTGTTTCTTGAAAGTGCCTATAATCCAACCTGCTAAGAAACTAGCAAGTATGACTGTACGATCCTCGAACCCGGGTATGTAGCAGACCAACACCAAACCTACTCGACAACCGAGGAGCTGTGAAAGTGTTAGTTTCATTTGGAACAAGTTCCATCCACTACCACCCGCTCTGACTCGTGGTAACGCAGCCTAATATCTTCCACACATACACCCAAACTCAAAACACTAGTAAAAAAATACTAGATTAATGGCAAAATTTACATTTTCTCTTCATTATAATCCATATTTTATCTCTAATGGAAAGGGTAAAACAAAGTAACCCATACTGAAGCATAGTATCAATAGTTCAAATAAACTCCTCTATAGCTTGCTGCGTTTGTGCCAAAGTAATGTTACCATTTCAGTTCAGTATCGTACATATTACTATAATTTTGTTTTCTGGAGCTGAAGCCCTACAGTTGATGACTGTGGCAATTTGTTTTCTTTTTTCAAGCAGCCTAGTAAGGACCATTAGGTCTGTTGTTACTAGCCTTCCTTTGCATCTTCCAGTGGTGATGAGGTGAACATGCAGTTTTGTGATATTTTGTGGGTTGGCGAGTACCATTGAAGCTTAGTAGCCTACTGTAGATGTATGGTGAGGGTCAAAGTCATGAAAGGTTGTGTAATACCTCCCTTGACTGTGGAAAGAACCACAATAAAACTGTGTGGACGACTCTATCCCCCGCCCGATATCAGTCTAGGCAAAATATATGGCCTTTGCGTCACATAATGTGAGCCACCATTTAGGGGTTAAAGTTAAATATTGTCGATAAAAACTTATACATTAATTTAATATTTTTGTGGTATGACCCAGCCAGGAATTCAAATTAATACTACATGCTTGCAATGTATTCAGCAACTGACCTTCGTAAGAACACCATCTCTTGGCTAGTATGATCAGGGACTTAAGAGACAAATAGTCATAGTGATGGAGTCCTTGTACCTCTTTGCCAAGCAACTATTGTTCGAGTTTCTTATTGTGAATACTGTACAATTATTGGAGGGTGTGTCACCGTGGGGAACACTCACCTCCCCCACCTATCTCACCAGCGAAAACTGTCTTTTATTTTGAATCATTATGGTAACTTTGCACCTCATTATTTCCCCAAGCACTGGATGTGATTAGTTGGACTGGAGAATTTACAGAAAGAATATGTAGCCTCCAGTACTGTATATATTATACTTTGCGTTTTGAAATAGCTGAGCAAGATAAAGTTTTAATTTGTTATGGAATAATGTGTAGGTAGATTGAGAGGAGGGAACATATTCCTCCTGTACCCTCCATCCTGACAAGTCATAATCATATAAATATTACTGTATCAAGAAAATAATAAAGCAAGAAACGTAAATCATTTATTTCTTTATATAATCTCATACATTCCCAACTCCTATCTTAAATTATATCCTAGCGGTCATCAACAAAGACAATGATTCACACCACACATGAAGAAGTTTTCAGTATTTACTCGTTAGTTACAGTAGATGTAAATATATAAGCGCTGAACAAGTAAATTGATCTGACCCACAGATGTTAGATGATGTATACAAATTAGTCATATTTTACCATGTAGCATTTTGATTTTCAGTTTTCAAGTGTCTTTAGAGTAGTCTGAAGTAAATAGGGTGATGTACATGCAGGTTTGCACTGTAGATTGTTATAAATATTAAAAACTTCCAAGTGAATGGCGGGCTAACTGAAAAAAAAAAAATAGCATGAAGATCAACAATAGAACTTACTCTCCAGACCAATGTACAAATATACACAAAGCTCATCTCCCGCACAGACGCTGAATTGACAAGTCAAAAGCAGCTGATTGAGTCTGTCTTTTGCCTGCCTCTAAAGTCTGCCCTCAGCACACATCACAAACATTAGAGTGGACAATAACATAAGAGTTGATTATTATGTATTTCAAAGATGTTTTAGGTTTCCCATGGCGGTGTAAACTATGCAGAAAGGACTCTTAAGATTGCACAGATCATCGAATTGGAGGAATTTCCACTTAAAGTTTGAAAATAGAAGGTACAGGGAAATAGTAACACATATATGCAAGATCTAAGAGTCTTTATCAGCCGAGGATAATAAGCTATAGCACACGTGAGACAAGTGACGCTGGATGCATCTACAATATGAGATACTATGGAATGGAGAAAACAAGCTAGTATATAGTTTTCTCCGTGCTGGGTTCGCCCGCTCCAACCTGTATTTCCTCCGTCGACTGGAATATGTATATACTGTATAGCTATATCGCCATTACTTTCCTATCACAACAACTTCCATAAACTAGGAGAAAATCCAGATAATATGGTAATGCTCATATACTAACGAAGCTGACATTGTTAAGTGAAGAAGTTGCCAGACCAGGAAAAAATCCACGAATATGGTAATGCTCAATATGAACAAAGTTGACATTGTTAATTTAGATGAAGTTGCAGGACTAGCCCGCCGTGATAGATGTATTGATGCAGTATAGGAATGGACCGTCGCCACCTGATTTCGTGATCGGTACCGGGGGTGTTTAGTAGGCGTGGTCTTTGATGAAGAGGCCAGCATCAGCAGCGTAGCCCTTGCAGGAACCCCACTCATACTTGCCCAGGGAGGCTTGGCTGTTGGCCTGTAGGGAGAATGTTATTATGATAATTTTTATCAGTAACACTTGTAGGAGAAATGTAATGGATATTTAACGGTTTCATTCATACATTAATCGCTCAAGACCCTTTAGATACTGTCAAATGTACTGTTAATGAAGATTATACACAAGATCTTTGAACATTGTTGAATCTGCTAATGCACAAAACTGACAAATATGACAATAGAAACAACCAGCATGTATCATTATTAATATTATCTATCACTCTTCTCCTACCCACCTTAGCGCGCTTCAAGAGTTCATCCTGACCGGCCTTGACATTATCGTCCTTGCCACCCCACGCCCGGAGAACGGAGGCCTGGAGAGCACGGCCGTAGCTGAAGGTGAGGGCCCAGGGCTTCTTGGCAGAGGTGCACTTGTTGATGGCGTCCAAGTGCACGGAGGCATCCTCCTCGGACTGACCACCAGAGAGGAAGGTCACTCCGGGAACAGCTGCCGGCATGGTACGGGAGAGAGCAGTCACGGTAGCCTACAGGAGAGAGGTATATGTTAGTTTGAGTTACATCATGTAATTTAGCACTGGAGCGTATTGTCAAAAGAATAAACACCTCTGCTATAAGATTGGATCACATAGTTTAACATTGAAAGGCACTTATCATAGATTGGATGGAGTTACATCACATAGTTAAACATTGAAGGGAACTTATCATAGAATCTCCTATTCTTTTAAGACATTCTTTAACTACACCGTTACATTTTCATTCATCACCGGCAGGAAATACAACATACCATCAGTTAGCCTCACTGTTTAAAAAGTGATTACACATTAGCTTGACAATTTACGCTCATTCATAACAGTTTTATATTCAAACGAGTTATAAGGTACAGTGAACCCTCAAAGTACGCGCAATTTATCTACGCGTAATCAAAGCTAAGCTTGAACCACAATTGAGGCAACAAATAAAAAAGTACGCTCAATTATTCAAATGTACGCGCCGAGCGAGAGTCGATTCGTATATGTTGGAGTTTCGGGCGGCCATATTGGCGTGACGCCGGGCTCTCCAATGTCGTCACCGTTGACTGTGGAGAGAGACACATCTCCCATACTAAACTATTATGTATCTATAAAGCTCAACAGGATATTATGAATCTATTAAAAGACTGTTCTTCGTTTTTCATTGCATGTATCATTTATTGAGCAAACACAGTCGGAAATGGAAAATCTGTTTCTGTTCAGGAGTTGGGGGCGAGATTGTTTACACTTCACTCTAAAAGTCGCTTCAAAGCTTACTGCTCTCCCCTGGCTAAATTATGTGAAGCCAATTCCTTAATATGTATACGAGCTATTGAACTATCTCACTTGACTTGTAGGCTATATGAAACTATATACAGGGTGTATTACTTTTCGACTCAAAAGTTTACCAGTAGGCCTAGGCGGCTAGGCCTATAATTTCAGTCGATCCGTTTCGGAACTTTCGGGTGCAGCGCTATCGATCGATGGCGCAGATCCATAACAAAGTTGCTCAACCACTACCAATGTGAGTTAATTTACATTTGTGTCTTATTTTTATACATTAAATGTATTTTGTGTGGTAGATTAGGTTATAGAAGCATATTTGTACAGTAATGTGTTATATATTTGTGGTTTTTAGGTGATGAAAGGTAGAAATAGTACAACTTTCGGTCGGACCCAGACCAATACCTATTTTCCCCATTTATATTTAACTCCCATGTACGCGCAAACGAACGTACGCGCCGACAGCACAGTACGCATCCCCCGCGTAATTTGAGGGTTCACTGTACACAGATATTAGTTTACACTTTATCTCTTTTATATAAAACTATTCAAAGATATAAAACTCTATCATATAGTATTTTAATACACTAACCAGAAGCCCAAGCAAAACATCCGATATGTTAAGAGGGATCTTCTAGCGCACTCTCCCGCCTGCCTGCCTCTGTAAGACCGAGGTTCTTGGCTTTCTCTACCTACCGCAGACTGCTAGGTTGACTGAGAGCAGTGGTGCCAAGGGTTTCGCTCAGCGTGCCACTACTAACTTATCGTAGCCCAATTTATATGCAATTCGGGTTTTCAATGTTCATTCAAATGATTTCTAAAGTAACGAATACACTAATCGATAACCATGTATTTAGGGACACCCTTCCTGATTACGCTAATCGCGGTTCCAAATGCGAGAGGGTTAATAAATATCCAAGACAGGTTAGCTTTGCTTTTCCATTCATAGAGTTCAGTAAATTATGGTCCATTTATAAGGTGCATAAATTTTTAAAAGCTGAAAGCAAACGTTTTACTTCTATAAACTTTAATTCACAAACATTCAACATACAGTATTCAGATATGTTCAGTATATATACAAATCCAAGTGTGGGTCACACTGACATACCTTGGCCACCTCATCAGGAGTGAACTTCTTGGCACAAGACTGTCCAGGAGTGACCATGTTGGGTTTGAGCAGGGTACCCTCCAGGAAGACATGGTGGTCATTCAGTGCCTTGTACACAAAGGCAAGCACAGTCTCTGTCACCTTCTGGGCGCGGTCAAGGTCATGGTCACCGTCGGGAAGAACCTAAACAAAAAAGGGTCAATACACAGATTTCTATAATAGTACTCATATAGTTTGGAGGTAAGTTATATATCATAGTGAACTAACATTTTCAATGGAACATTTTATACCCCGATTCAATTCTCAAAAACATTTGAAGAATTTTATTACCGGTATACTATATACTTTTTTCCATTCTTGCCTTTTAACAATAATGTAATATATATTATATCAAAGCAATAATAAATTTTAAGTTGTTTCGTAGAGTTTACTCACCTCGGGCTCAACAATGGGGACGAGTCCATTCATCTGGCAGATTGAGGCATAGCGAGCCAGGACGTTAGCGTTCTCAAGCATGGACTGGTAGCTGGGAGTGTTCTTGCCGATTTTGAGAACACAACGCCACTTGGCAAAGTCACACCCGTCCTTCTTGTACTGAGCACAGCGCTGAGAGAGGTCGTCCAGACCCTGGGTGGTGCTTTCTTCCTCAGATCCCATCAGTGGCACCACACCCTTGTCAACCTAAACCACCAAACATACCGTAATATTAGTATTTATTAATGACCGGAGAGGGTGGCCATGAATTAATTTACCTTCATCAAGGCAATTCTTTCGATTCCCTAGCTTGCTTCAGTGAAAGGCCACTAACTAAATAATTAGACTAAAATCCCTAAAGCACCAAGCATGATTATGCCCATACCGTAGAAGTAAAATGTGTTGACCATTATTCTAGAGAAACGCAGTTTCAAGTCATGAAGCCATAAATTTTATAATTAACTATTCAAAGTTCTGAGAATATTAACATTAGCTAATATACTGCATAGCATTACAGAGACAAATGCATGACAGTATTAATAATAATGGGAGTAGAGAGTCCGTGTGTAACTGACCTTGATGCCAGCAAGGATGCCCTTCTCCTTGATGAGGTTGATGAAGGAGGTGCCATCATCGCTCTTCTGGTAGACGGTCTCGTGGAACAGGATCACCCCAGAAATGAACTCGGACACAGACTGGGACGTCACAAAAAAGATGAATATAACAAACAGATATAGGCTACTGTATACTGAATATGTCAGTTAACAGTACCGGTAGCAGATCTAAAATTACTACTATCGATATCTCTACTCAATATTATAGTATTTTAGCTGTTTTTATAATTAGCTTACAACAGGAAGGTCGGAAATAACTACTAACAAACAGTTTATAAGACTTAAGACCATTGGACTTACAGGTATTATGTAAACCCATAGTGCTGCCTGTCCTGTGACCATAATAATGGAATGCTTTAACAGTGTAAGATACATAAATACAGATGACAGAAGTTACTGCAGCTTACCGAGATCATTCAAAAATCTAAAAATTACTCACAATATGCGCCTTCACACATGGTAATGTGTCATGAAATTAGAGATGCTTGTTGAGCTCATTCAAAAGCCTATATTTGCTCAACAAAGCCATCCAAGATCAACAGGTAGAAACAGTAACAACGCCATCCAAGATTAACAGGTAGACACAGTAAAGATTTTAAATGGTAATGATGGGCACTGCCAAAAATTTGGCTTGTCCACAATGACTTCCATTATATCTAGCCATCAATCAAACTAATTGGACAACATATATCGGACTTACAGCTGCTGTGAAGTCGTCTCTTACAGAGAAACATTAGTTTGAACTCTTCAGGCTGCTAAGGGGGCGATTTAGTTAAGAGAATATATGTTACAAATTAGAAGAGGCATTTCTCAAATTGTCTGATGTCGAAATAGTTAAGCACATTGTGTAACACCAACGAATGAGGAACTTTTTCAGTCTTCATTTTGTTCACACGAGAGCTTCAATCGCAAATTTTCGATAGCTAAACAAAATGGGATGTTTTGCACTACTGTATTCACAACTATGCACAACTATGGTGGAACTATAAGAAAATGACAGTGAATAGACTAAGTATCTCATATCACAATATCATGAAAATGTTTCTGGGGCTCTCAAAATATGAGAGTACAAGTACGCTATGTGCCTATATGAACTTACACTGTTACAAATCACTCATTAGAAAGCTAACATATAAATTCATTCAGCGCCTTAACACTTCTGAGAACAGGATCATTAAAATGCTACAAACTCCAAGCATAGTGTACACCTCCAGGATCCAGGCACACTGGAGGAAGTTGCTCTATATTTAACCTTAAGTAATGATTTCAGGTCTGCTACTCTACAGAATTAGCATACCGGTACTGATCCTCATAGTGCAGTACAGTACCGATATTCCTATACTGTACTGTAGCAACATACTGTACCGGAAGCTAAATGATGTGAGGCATGGTACTGTACACAATTAGGACAGTGGTTTTGGTAACACAGTAGTTTGATGACCACTGTTTTTGGTTGAGGCAGTGCTGTGAACTACATGATAGCAAGCTGGGTATTATTTAATTTCTTTTTATTTTATGTAGCCTATGTACAGTAGCTTATATATATTTATATATATTTATGTTACTGTAAGGTATATATGGACCCCAGTATGGTCCCCTCTGTACTGTGTGAGTCTGAAATAAAGTATTATTATATTATTATTATTATTATTATTATTCAAAAGTATACAGACGATGGATTCATTTAAGAGGCAGAATTGCTTATATAATTTGCCAAACTAGTGCTGACGATAAATGTTGAGGGGCAAACACTCTTGTAATAATGGCTTTGTTGCTTCCTTTAACATAGGAGAGAAAGAGTGTACAGTACCGGTATGTGTTTATGACCGAGTAAAAGTAAGTGTGTGTGTGTGTGTGTGTGTGTGTGTGTGTGTGTAATAATAATAAACGGTGTATTGATAGTTGCAGCCATTTCCTGAAAATGTACAAAGGCACAGTTTGTTGCTTAACTCTAACTTATATTACCTTACAATACAATATAGACCACAAGAGCTACTGGTATTAAATTTTGGTCACTTAGATATTATGTACTTCCTTAGCTGATGATATTTTCAAATCGAGATGGTAATGGTGTGTATTTTGCCTTGGGGTGGGTGTTTGACTGTCTCTATATTTTTCATATATCTGTTAATTTCAACTCTTTTCACATGTGTGTGTGTGTGTGTGTTACTCAGTTACTTGTTCGTCAAGGGGAATCCACGCAATGCGAGCTAAGCTCATTATTATCGAGCCTCCTTAACTGGGAATGTATTGCGTGAAATGCATGTTAAGTGTTTTATGTACTGTTGGAATGGCTGTGGATGTGTGTGTAGTCTGTATTTAGCCAATTGGCGACATCGGAAACGAAGGCTTAGGGTGGATCTGTATGGTACCATTCTCACTATAGACGGTACCGTCTCGCCCGAAGGCTTAGGTAGCCATCAGCTTAGGTGAACCATATGATACCCATCTCGCCTTGTACCATTTTTGCCAACCCCAGATGGGACGTCACAATGTCGTCCACTTATTCCAGGTACCTATTTACAGCTAGGTGAACTGAGGCTAACACATGAAAGGAGACAAGCCCAATTTGTCTCCGCCCAGCCGGGGATTGAACCCCCGACCCCTCGTGTGTGAGACGAGAGCTCTACCTACTAGGCTACGGGCCTGCGCACATAACTGACCTTATCGGTGGTGAACAGGAGCTGACGGTACTTGCGACGGTTCTCATCAGTGTTCTCCACCCCGATGTCAGCCAGCCGCTTGCCACAGGTGGACACGGACTCGTCAGCAGCCAAGATGCCCTTGCCGGGGGCGGTGATGGCGTTGGCAATGCGGCGGAGCTCCTGCTGCAGGGCCTCGTCGGGGTAGGTGAAGTAGGTGGTCATGATGGTGGTGGTGCTGGTGGTTCTGGAGGGGCATGAAGAAACAGGGGTTACAGATTACACCAATGCAGAGTCAAGGTCGGATTATAGCATACCATAAAATAATATAGTTGACAAAAATCAATGGGGTTTACCGAGCTCTCCCCAAATTCATAAAATATAACCAAATGAAGCTACTAAGTGTAGGCTATATCTTAGTTTAAGTCAGGGCATTATAGTCATGCCAAGTATTCCAAGTATTTGGGCTCCTACGACCATTGACAAATTATATATGCATGATCTTTGAGTAACCAGATAATAGTACAGTGAGATGTAGGCCTATACCGGTATGTCATTAACCGGGTAAGTGCGATATGCCTCACAAAATTATCTGTATAGCTAATGAGATGTTTCTTGTGGAAGCAAGACCATGAAAAAACGCTTTCAAAATGCCCCAGGGGCTCTCAAAACCAAGGAATACCAAGGAATACATCATTAGGCGAGATAATTCCCCTCTAGTACTTCCTACCACTCTTCTACATGTCTTAACCCCGCCCCCCTCCTCAATTATCGTCTATTTTTCCTCTTATTTCCCTCATTTATAGGTTATTTTCCACGCAAATTATTCTCAGGCAGTCTCGAAGACACGGGCGAGCCATTTAGAGACCCTATAGCAGATCTCTCTCGCGGAGCTCAGTTGCAAGCCAGACGTTACAAGGGGAGGGTGCGTGTCTCTTGGCCGGCCGCCTCAGAATACGACCGGGCAGCGAAAATATAAGTTTTTCACCCCACGATTGCTGTTCCCACTTCTTTTATCGCTCTTCAAGGTTCATATGTTCATCATAAAAAAAAAAAAATGCACATGGAGAAGAAATAATGCTTTAAATGGTAAATAAAATAATTTATGTCAGAATCAAAGGCAATTGCTTCACATGCAACTAAGTTGTCAACAGGCCATTCTCGCCCTCCTCGGGTTAAGGGGGTGCGGCCCGTGTGTGAGAGGAACACACATAACAAAGCCACTCCAACAGCTTCCTCTCTCTCCAACACCCCTTCTCCCCTCTCTACACTCTTCAGAAAAATAGGAAAAGTAGAATGTAGATACGAGGTGCCGTTGTAAAGGTTTTTCCCTCAATACCTTCTTCTGATCTGATCTGGTAGGAGAAGCATTAGATTTTAACGATAATATACACACATTCTGTTTCGGTGCCAAATGAAGGTGCTGAATAAATTTCGTCAAATTCCATTCATAAGTTTGGGAGAGATTCTTCAAACAAACTTGAACATACTGGAAAGGGTTCAAAGCCTTACCCACTTTTTTTTTAAACAACTCCAAATTTTGTGCGAGGTCTGAAATAACCAGTAACGGGCACAATGATTATCGTAAAAATTAAGTTTAAACACTTGATGGCCGTTTTCAGCCTGTTCATGTGGGGAGTAGAGGGAGTGTAAAAATCTTTAAAAGATTATA
Organism: Paralithodes platypus; assembly: GCA_032716605.1. Taxonomy (NCBI): domain Eukaryota; kingdom Metazoa; phylum Arthropoda; class Malacostraca; order Decapoda; family Lithodidae; genus Paralithodes; species Paralithodes platypus. Next base: position 35,328,785 of record CM064581.1, read on the forward strand.
ACTGTTATAGTTGTACTAAATTTCGTCCAAGTCCATTAAAAATTCAGTCAGCAAAGATAATTAACACCTTACGAGCGGCCTATGCGGTTTATTTATATGTACCGCCCAGCGGGGTGTTTTTAGCCAAAATAGGGCTGTTTACGTGATCATTTTCATGCCTAAATAAGACCCAGAACGTAAAACAAGTATCTATCCCTGAAAGGGCATAAACAGAGCTTTCGAATGACACCATAACGATCCTTTTATGATGGCTAGTTTTCTTGCAATAACCGTGCAACGCGAGTGCAAAAAGCATGTAATTAGGCACTTTCCCCATACAATTCCGTATATAGCGAGTGAGAGAGGGAGGGAGGAGGTGGGATTCGTGTCAGTAGGTTCGCCGCGGTGGTCTGGAGCAGTCATACGCTCGCTACTCTCCTGCCACCACTTGTCTCTCTCTCTCAGCAACATTACGTGCTGAAATTGCCACACGATATATGTCGAGCACCGCCACATAGTCCAGCTTTATTTAACTCGACTTATGTGTCTCGCCGCTAATTAAGGGTTAAACACGCATTTTCATGCAGAAACTTAGAAAGAGTTTCCATTTTTATTCCTATGGCCCTTCCGTTTGGCTATCTTACTTTCAATTTGATTGGTTACTCTAATATGTTTATTTACAATTGACAAGTTGACAAGAAATTAGGGTACAGGACGTGACGCTGTAGGCCTATGCCGTGGGAAATTTAGGCAGATATATTGAGAACTAAATAACTCTAGTCTTAAGAATACCTCGTTATTTATTGTTATAGGCATACATACGGCATTTATATACTATAGCCTACAATAGTGATATCAAAAGTAATGATGATTAATACAAATTCGGTCTTTTTGTTTCGAATAAACGTGTTTTGATAGCTGTAGGCCTAATAGAAACTTTCGGATGAATATCTACGATAGAAGATATTTGTCTGAATGTTTCGAACAAATATCCTTAATCGGTGTGTGATGGCTGTGGACGAATACCCAGTGTCTTGAAGTTCTGAACGGGTAGCTATTAGTAGTATCGGACTCTGTTATTAGGTCCTCAATATGATCAATATCTAGGCCTAAAGTGTCACAACCTAAACGTCCCTCGGCTCAAAGTGATCACGGCCTAAACGACACTAACTCATAAATTCAATCACTTTATATAGTAGATGATTTCTCGATAATTAACCCGGTAACGGCGAGGGGGGGGGTATTGAACCCGGTCCCCATGGGCGAGCATATAGGCTCCATTCAGGCCTATAATAGTCATTTTACGATAAATATAGTTATTACTTATTCATATGAGCCTATTTTACCTTCACTATGAAGATAGTAACCTGTAACAACAATAAAACAAGTGAAAATATAATTTTTCTGGTCAAAATTGCGAATATAGATAAACCAGCCCATTCATGAATTATGGAGAAAATTGAGGCAACCCCTCCCTCCACGAGGCCTCAAGCCACACTGAGCCTACTCATACACACACTCGGTTATGTAACACACCCTCTAGGCACGTAAGCACATCCTCCACACAGTTTGCTAATGTTAGCACAAAAATATACCAACAAATTAGGGAATAACAGGGAAAATAGGTGATAATTGAAGGGGGAGGGGAAAGGGAGGAAGGAGGGGATGTGGAAGAGTGATATGAGGTATAGGGAAAAAAAATAAAAAAATAAATTGTTTAGTGATACTGGGGCTGTTTAAATGATTTTTTAGGCCTCCCTCTTAAGAGCTTTGCCGCCGTCGCCCAGTAAAACCTCTTAAGAGCTTTGCCACCATTTACGGGTTAATGACACCATTTGAAACTACTACGTGTCTGCATCGTATAAATGCTAAGTTTTCATTATTAACTACATATTTAGGTACATCTTCGTAATACCAGTGTAATAAAAAAGACATAGCAATTTACCGTCAGACGGAAAATAAAGTTGCCGTAGGCTACTGTTAGTTTCACCTTTTGTAACTTATTCATAATAAATAAGATAATTTAGAATACATGTAATTTGCAATAGAAAGCACACCTGTTATAATACTAAAGTCAACTTAAATTTCCATAGAGGTAAAGCTTAAATAATAGTTATCTGATAATTAGTATCTGATTGCCAGACTGCGATCAAATCCTCCGCTAAAGCTGCCTCATCAACCCATTCAGTACGATGACCAATTTTTAGTTTTTATTTCAAGCAACCAAACAATTTTTCATTCAGCTTAGAAACCAAGTCTCATAATCAATGGTTTAAACAACCTTGAGTAACTTGTTTAGTACACTGGTAGCCTACCCCGTTCTCTTTTATTCTGGCTAATACTAGACGATCTTATTAACACTTGCAACTATAAGTATATTATAGCTACCAATATACTATTTTATTCAGCTTAGATTTTTTTTTGTTTACCCTTTCAGCACCGGTGCCGTCCTTTGAAATTTACTCAGGCTACTATTAGACGATTATATTCAGTTTAAAGAGGGCCTCCAGTAATGAACAGGCTTCGAACTGTCTCACTTAACCCTTTTTACTACCACAGATCCTTCTTAAACTGCAGAAATAGTCTAAATATAGCTAGAAAAATAACAAAAGACGTCGCCGGTAAAGAAGGGGTTAAACAAGGTCTTCATTTACCCTGAACTGACCCTGGCTTGGAGGTAGCCTACTGTAGGTAGACTACAACAAAATGTACTTTATCTCATTGAAAGGGTGAAGTGGAGGAGAGCCCTTTCTTGATAAAATAGATGAATAGTATAAAGTCAAATTATATGTTGGGAGACGAAATATAAAACAGAAGTAGTAAGAAAGTGCAATGATAAAATTATGGTAAAATAAGAAGACAAGAGGCAGTGCGAAAAAGTGAAATAAGGAAAAGAGGGGAAGAGCATGACAGGAGAACAATTTCTTATGAAATACTCCCCGTAAGTGGTCTCGCTTCAGAAACTATACTCTTGACTATTTAACCTATCACCATACAGGATAACCTTCAAAACTACTGTATACTCTCCAAACTAAAATCTCGAGCATTCCCTGGATTCTGGAAGTGCGGGTACATCGGGCACACTGTACTTGAATAGGCAAGAGGACAGAGACCCCAAGAATAAAGAGGCAGACTAAGAGGTGAAAGGGTTAGCCCGCGTGACTAACCTCTACCATGGCTGGGAGATCACCTTGGGACGCCCTGTGCCCGTTGAAGGTCACCAATGGGTGCGGTACGGTGCCACACCCGGAGTCCTAATATTATCTCTCCCTTCCACAACTCATAACCATTATCCACTCTATGTTTAACGATACTGCTATACTGTATACATACGCATAATTTGAATTGGTTATTGGTATTATATATATATATATAGAAGTGCAAAGTGCACTGTCGCAAGTGTCCCCTCACCCTACCCCAAAGTTGAACGAATGACCGAGCAAAATTCAAGGTTCGTTAAGCCCCCGTCACACATTAGGGATTATCATCCTGACAGACCAGTGCAACATGGTCGGCACCATGTCTGGGGGGGTCATCGGATGTCTGGCCGAGGTCAGGAGGTGTCGGGAAGGCGGGTGAAAATTTTGAGCATGCCGAAAATTTGGAAAAGTGATACGTAGGAATTTGCCATTGCCAAGACAGTAATAATCATGGAAATTTCGCTGCACGACGTAGTGGACGCTGTGTCAGATGATGCCATTGTTGGTGACTAACGGGGCTAGTTATATTTTCATCAACATATGTAACTCTTCACATAACATAAAAAGCTACACTATATAAAAGTATACTATGCGTTTCCTCGAACATCACAAGTACAGTCAAGAAAAATAATCATGTTAGATTATTGTCACCTACATGTGTATCTATTAACCCTTTCTGTACCGGCGATGTCTATTTTATTGGATTTCAGCTACATTTAGACGATTTTATGAAACTTAGGAAGGATATGTGGTCGGTAAAAGGATGAAATTAGATAGTTTGTAGCCTTTTAATGGGTTGACATCTTTCTTAAGCTGAATAAAATTGTCTACTAATTGCCAGAATATAATGAAAAGGACGTCGCCGGTACAGTGACGGTTAACAAAACATAGGAAGTAATAATACTGTATATGACAGTATGCTATGCCCCCTCCAAGAAACCCCTGAGGAGTCCTTGGCATCGGCGGCATACCTAAATTTGTCGCAGTAGGTGCCACACTATGTCGCTGATTGACGTCAGTAAGACTATGATATAAAGACTAGTCTTTAACCAGGAGTTGATAGATCAGGAGATAGGTGTGCTATAGTTTCATCACACAAGTTATAAAGTAACTGCATGGCGAGTCCTTGTGTAAATCTAGTCGAATAGTGTAAGGTACATGCAGTCATCGGTATAAGAGTGGATAGGACTAGAGGTATACAGGCTACAGTTGACAATATCATTAATAAATATTAGAAAAGAACCAGAGAGATCAGAACCCTGAGGAACACCGGAGTTAACCCCTTCTTTACCGGCGACGTCTTTTTATATTTTTGTTTAGCTATATTTAGAAGATTTTCTGCAGTTTAAAAAGGATCTGTGGTAGTAAAAAGGGTTAAGTGAGAGTTTGAAGCCTGTTCATTACTGGAGGCCCTCTTTAAACTGAATATAATCGTCTAATAGTAGCCTGAATAAAGTTCTAAGGACGGCACCGGTACTGAAAGGGTTAATAGGTTGTGGGTGAGCGATAGATGATAACTGCAGTTATGGAATGGTTAGAAAGGAAATTAGAGATAAAGGCACATATAGAGGGATAGAAAACGAAGGTTGGTTGCTTAGAAATAAGAGTTTTGTGCCAGAATCTATCAAAGGCTTTTGATATGTCAAACGCAATTTACCGAAGTCCTTAAAAGAGGATGACCAATAGTTAGTAAGATGAGAAAGGAGATCACCAGTAGAGCGGTTGTTAAGGAAGCCATATTGGCAATCTGAAAGTAGATTATGGAAGATAGATGCTTTAGAATGTTTGAATTAAGAATAGATTCAAATATTTTAGAAAGTGATAAGAGGATTAAGAGCAATTGGACGATAGTTGGAGGATTGGGACAGGCTGAAAGAGTGCAAACTTCTAGCAAGAAACAAAGATGTTAAAGAAACGACAAGACAGAACAGTTTGCCCAGGCAGGGAATCAGCACGTAAGAACAGTTTTTAAGTACAACAGGAAGAACGCCATCTGGTCTGTACGCCTTCTTAGTATTAAGCCCATAGAAGGCCGAAAATACATCCTTCGAATATATTAAAATATTAGGCATAAGTAAGAAAGAGGGAGCCTGAGGAGTAGCACCGGAATCATCCAAGGTAGAGCTTTTAGCGAACGTTTGAAGTACCACGCACGGCCTGGCACCCGGGTCTGTAGCATAACACACCAACACCAAACCCACTAGAACACCCAGGAGATAATGATAAGATGCTCAACCAAATAATTAAAGGTAGAGTACTTCCTTCACAATTTCAAATTTGATAAGCTTTAGTAAAAAATCATTAACCCGATGAATCAGACGAAGATGTATTGTCTGTATTTAATGCTGCTCTAATTTTCATTGTACACAGTTTAGACAGGATCTGTATGAATCAGGTAAAATTGAATGTCCCGACCAAAGGCCATTTCCTCCTAAATTACAGGCTCTCTTCCGCTTGCCAGGAAAATATGCACCTAAATGGCACGAAAAGTCTCTATATGGAAGACAGAAAATGGGGCGAAAGGCCTTAAATTCGCCAAACCAATGAGGCAAATGCCTTCAAATCTCAAATTAACACACGAACACAACCATACCCGGTAATGTACAAGATCGACTTAGTTTTGTTGGCTATTTTTTCCCGAGATCTAGAGTAGAAATCGAATATAAAGTAAAGTCAAAGTTGTCAAGCAAGGTAGGCCATTATTTTTGACTGTCTGTATACAGAGATGTTGTAAAGGTGAACCATTAATTTTGACCATGTGTGGGGAGGTGTGGCAGAGTGGTCTTGCCACTGGACTGGTAATCCAATGGACCCGGGTTCGAATCCCAATATGGCAATGGGAAGATATTATTGGGATGGAATTTGTGCTGTACCTAGTATCAGTGCATTACCACAGCACACCGAAATACCCCAAAAATACCCTCATTGTTCCCTGATTAAAATAGCATTGTATGAATATTCCCATATTCATAAATATGCTACAGGGGGGCAATGCCTAGTGAGTTAATTGTTCAAGAGGTGGTGTTCTGAGAGTGAGGGTCCGAGTGTGGGGGATGAGACTGTGAAGTGCAGAGGTGAGGCGGCTTCAGAGATGGGATTGCTTCGACCCGGGGTGCTTCGCATGTCTCCCTCCCTAGACTGGAACAAGACCTCATGGGCCTCACCGTGTTCAGCGGTAGAGTGTAAAGGCTATCAGCCTATGCCCGAGAGGGAGTAGTTGGAATATAGAAAAAAAAAAAAAAAAAAAAAGTCACCACAGCAATAACCTGGGACACTGGGGACACCTACCAGTTTTCTACAAGAATGACTTTTATTTATATTTGATAATGCTTGCATCACACAATTACGTTCCACTTTCTATAATCATTTTCATTGCAGTGGAAAAATACAGTGCGCTTCAGAAATGCTATCATAATTTTGGAAGTCGGCAAGTATAGTTAGTCCGGACCCTAAGAATTGGAACTTTAAATCTGTTTTTTTTATCTAGCTCGGTCTTGAGTCGAGCTATGGGTTATGTGCCTGAGTATACAGCCTACATACATACTAAGTTATGGCATAGTTTTTAAAACACTCAAATGATGAGTTACAATGTTCTCTTAACAATTGATAAGTGCTGATTTTCAAAGGAACTAGATTGAACCAGTTTTCAAATACAGGTACATGCGTGAGTACAATGGTACCGGTATTAAATACACGAATATAGACATTCAATAAAAATCACTATTCATTCTTGTTGGGTGGTTTTCGATGCACACAGTCGTAGTGCTGAATACTTGGAACACCTTGTAATGATACCAGTAGAATGAGCTTTGTAGGTCAAGCAGTTTCTCAAAATACCGTAGTTGGCCAGAGTATCATAAATGACATTCCAAATATTCTTCAGAAATTTTTGTCCACGACTGTACATCGCTGCCACAAGGTTGACACATTGTACGGATTCACCACTTTGTGCTTTGACTTATGATTTTTAGGCCATTTTCAGTTATTGGTGCATATACTGTATATCAGTTATTTGTTATATACGAAGTCGAAATTTGTCAAACTTGTAGTTGTGACCTAAGGCTAAAGGACTGTCACAAGTGACATTTTGCGGAGACTGCTAATAATTTTAATAGAATGGCGACAAAGTACAGTAATGGTAAACACTTTTGTTATCTATGTATTCATTATCAGATACCTTGCTTTGTCATTATAAATTATTTATATGCAATGGCAATGCTATCCAATACCTACTAAACTTTCAAGTGAAAGCATTGGTAAAAACTGTGTATGGCCGAAAGGCTTGGTGCAAAGTTCGGCTATTCGATATTGCCTTGGCGAATGGTTTCTCCCTGGGTTCGCATTTGCAAGTTCGAATCCCATTGGTAAGTCGATATCTGCAGTTTTCATGGAAAGTGAGAGCTGATAATTTGCTAAGTCATATATCTAGAATGTCGAGCGTCTAACTTTTAACGATAATGTCACCCACCAGCCACCCAAAATCAATGTTAAACTGTATGTTACCCATGACGTCACCGGGAATAGTTCTATCCAGTGTAGCCTATACGCAGGTAATATTACCTCAGAGTATCGACGACAACAACCTTCTCAGCACCAACACAGTTCCCCATCACACCACTACCTCTACAACCACTAGAAAAAGATCGGAATGTCTGCATGAGGAGGGGCGGAAGCAGTGGTGCGCATGTATCCCTTCCAATATCATATTGAACGGAACGCAACCCTACAAGTTATTTAGTTGTTATTTGAGAGGTAGGGCTAAAAATGGTTAAGTACCGTAGGCTAATACTTACTTATATCGCTTTTGATTATTTTGAAACGCCTTTGCTAGATTGAGGAGTAAGTTTTGATGGTAAAGCCTAGATGTGGAGTTTCCAGATCCGATCACACCCAAGTCTAGATTAGATTAGCGGTATCCCAGGACAACGGTGGTGAGACCCTTTACTACGCAGAGATCAGACAACCTTTCAAAGTGACGCCATAAAGGCAACAAAATATACATTACCATAAAATTACTCCTATTTATTCTGGAAATAATATAGTCTTATATACTTCATTAAATGTATTGACATACATATATAACTAGTAATATTGGACTACACAGAAAAGATACGTCGGTAGTTATATGTCGGTCTACTGAAGGGACCACGGGGAGTGACGTCACTGACCATCGTACGGTGTCACAATAGCAACCTCCTAACACTTGCATCAGCTGTACTGTATAGCCTACAGGTAATAATAGAAATATTTAAACATAATTCTACCTTTAATATTTACTCAGTTTTTCTTGTGACAATCTATTACTTGCCAGATACAGATAACAATCGTCCGTTAACGCTAGTATTATAACACATGTTAAGTATATAGAGTAGACGGCAACTGGGTTACCGTTATGCATGACGCACAAATCTGGCATGCAGGCTCAACCCTCCACTATATCGCAGGTAATTAAACCTAAGTATACCAACCCATTAAATGTTGATAATGCACATAATGATCACGCTTTACGACTAACAGGCGGATAGTGCCTCAAAAACATGTAGGCTATGCATTGTATGCAATATACATTTTGTAAAGCATGTAGGCCTACTGCATGGCACGTACGGTACCCTATAATTATGATTTTGCCACATAACACGTATACATGGATTTTTAAATATGATAGATATGCTTGGGGAGAGCTTAGGCATAGGCATATGATAAGGGGGTGCTGGAACTCCTGTTTCATTTGCCTGGCTCCCCTCAGTTTCTATCCGTGCCTCACCTACACAGAGTAATCCAACTCTCACAAACACCTCTTCCTACTCAGTTCACTACACTAAACAAGCACACCACACTTCTTCCAACACACCTAAATTACCTCTAAAGTGCCTTGATTTTGGCTTTGTCACTCAACCATGGGGAGACAACTATTTGTTTTAACTTGGCGGAAATTTTACTCCCTTAGCAGCTCATTTCTTGATAACTAATGGAAAAAATATAATAACCTACACTGTCTCTGCATCATATAATTGCAAAGCTTTCGTATTGAACAGCATATATGGCTATAACAACGTTGTAATATGCGAGTAATTAAAATGGGAACAAGTTAAAAATGGGAACAAGTCAATTGCTTGCCAACTTTAAAAAAAAAATCGAATATAGGGCCTAGGCAGCTTTGCTTTTTTTTTTCTTGTTTTTACCAGACGCCGTAATTCCCGAGAAAGGGTGATCATGAACATTAGGCGTTTGTCCCGAATCGCTACGTTTTTTGACAGTGCGGGTTCGATCCGCCGACCCTTTAATCAGCAGTCGACACTCTGACTATGCCACGGCTCCTTCATGCACATAGAGGAAAAACAAAACAATTATATATATATATATATATACCTGTATATATATATATATATATATATATATATATATATATATATATATATATATATATATATATATATATATATATATATATATATATATACAGTTCCATGGAACCATGGAACCACCCCAAATGCCCCCAAGGCAGCCCTTAACCCGGGAGCTGCGGGGAGACTCTTAAGAGTTCCCCCGGCGCACTGCGGGGAGACTCTTAAGAGTCAGAGAAAAAAAAAATCAACTTTTGACATCGAAAAAAAAAAAAAAAAATTTTTTTTTTTTTTTTATTTTTTATTTTTTTTTTGGCCCCTGGGCCATGCAAAATCTCAGTCCTCTACCTCCCCTCCTTCCCCACTTTCCTCCTCTCCTTCAGTTATCACCTATTTTCCCTGTTATTCCCTTATTCTGAGGTATATTTTCGTGCTAACATTAGAAATCCGATTGGAGGGTGTGGTCATCACTGATAGCAAGCGAGTGCAAGAGAGAGAGAGAGAGTATCGATCGACTGTGTCTCAGTGGCCTTGGGGGAAATTGGCGGGAAAGCAGATTGCCTCACCCATACATTATACAACTCGCGGGCTATATCTCCGATTTTGACCATCCAAACGCTGTTTTCACTCGTTTTATTGTTGTTTCAGGTTAATACCTTTATAATCAACCCATAATAGGCGCATATGGATAAGTATTAATGCTATTAATGGCACAATGAATATTTTAGTGACGGAAACACCTCAAATACGTCAGCACAGGGGGACGTTTCCAATTACCCCCATGCGCACTTCAGAGGTTAAGAACAAGAGCAGCTATGCCATTGACTGGTTTCACACTCTGGTGTCCAGCAGCTACCGTGAGCCTGAAATGGACCGAATAGGATAAATGGTGGACCAGTCTTAAGGGTCTGTAACACATTCATGTTCTCAATAACGATTACCACCAAACAAGTAACTGCAGGCATGTCATGAGCTTGGTCTGAGGCAATTCCAAAGTGCCGTGAACGAGTCTGTGTGGCCTGGGTTGCGCCGTGAGGGTGAGAAAATTGTTCAAGCAAGCTTGAAACCTTCTCTGACAGTTGGCGTCAGCGAGCTCCCAAAATGCGCTGGAGTGTGTTCTTGGTTGGCCCACAGATGTGTCTGACACGTCGTGTGAAGGCACAGGCAACCTCAGGTATGACTGGGGCAATCAGGGGCATTCTGCTCTTGATTTTGAAGCGCGTCTGCCACCGACATGCTGGGTCACCGTCTGGGTGGAAATTACAGTGGCAATTGTAGGCCTACAAGCGAGTGGGAGAGGGAGAGAGAGAAAGAATGAAAGGCTAGTGTGAAAGATCAAGGGATGTGTGCAGCATTTGAAGGAGTTGGAATATGAACAGGAAGAATAGTGGAGGAGTTACATACAAAACATTTTTTGTTTAGCATAAATGTAATAGGAAAATGTAGGTGTGTAAAAGGATTGAGGATAATGGATAACTTGAAGGTATTATTTAACCCCGAGAAGATAAGATGATAAATTTTTCTTCTGTTTTCATTAGACGATTTTATTCATATTAGGAAGGATGTATGGAAGTCAAAGGATTAATCGAGATAGTGTCTACCCTTAAAATTCGCACAGATCCTTTCTAGATTGTATAAAATCGTCTTATTATCACCAGAATAAATTGCTAAAACGTCTCTGCAATGAAAAAGGTAGATAGCAGGGTAGACAGGGAGGCAGCATAGATAAGGAGGTAGATAGGTAGGGTAGAAAAGTAGACAGGCAAGATAGAAAGGAAGATAGACAGGCTCGAAAGGTAGATAGGCAGGCTCGAAAGGTAGATAGGCAGGCTAGAAAGGTCAATAGACAGGCTCAAAAGGTAGATACAGGCTCGAAAGGAAGATATGCAGGCTCGAAAGGAAGATAGGCAGGCTCGAAAGGAAGATAGGCAGGCTCGAAAGGTAGATAGGCAGGCTTGAAAGGTAGATAGACAGGCTCGAAAGGTAGACAGGTTAGAAAGGTAGATAGACAGGCTCGAAAGGTAGATAGACAGGCTATAAAGGTAGATAGACAGGTTAGAAAGGTAGATACAGGCTAGAAAGGTAGATACAGGCTAGAAAGGTAGATACAGGCTAGAAAGGCAGGGTGGACAGGTAAATAGGCTGGGTAGAAAGGTAGACAGGCAGTGTAGAAAGGTAGGCTATATAAGCAGTATAGAAAGGTAGATAGGTTGGGTAGAAAGATAAATATTATTAAAAGGATAAGCTACAACGCAATTATATACAGTAAGAGCACTATAGTCTATTAGGATCACTTCGGCTATAGCTTCAATGGAGCCCATCAGTTTGAATAATAAGCTAATATCGAAGCGTTGTGAAAGGCGGTGTCACACGAACGATTTTTCCATCAAATTTGACGGGCAACTGTTTGGCAGCTTCCAAATATAGTTCCATAAGATTCAACCTAATTAAAATCATCTAACTTCGATCTAGTTTCCGAAAATTCCGATTCCAATGCGCAAGGGCCTCAATTGTACGAGAATAAACGGTCTGCTCATCGAAAATTGCCGGAAAATGCGTTCGTGTGACACCACCTTAATAGAGGGACGTCCTCCTCAAGCAGGTAAATTTCTTCAAGTTAGTATTCACATCTCTAAACATTAAGAATCACCGTGTCTGAACTACTCAATACCAGTAAATCACTAACTATTGGCTGCAACTTTACAGTCAAAACTTAGGTAATTCTGCATAACTACTACTCCTGTTATTTTAGGTTTAATTTATTTTATTTGTGTATGTTAATGCTTTGTAAGTGTGTATTTTCTATTTAGAAAGTGAGGAAAGCCCAATTTATTAGCATTTGTATTATTAATTGTAATTCCGATACCTCAACAACCTAGGGGAAAGTTTGGGAATGCGGGGTTTTGGGTGGGGTAAAAATAGGGGTATTGTGGGAATAACTCTAACAATTTAATAAATACAATTGAAAAAAACCCAAAATGTTGAAATCCGAGCCAAGTTTTGGCAAAAGTTGGCTCGGATTTGGCCATTTTTCAGAATCCAAAAAGGGCAAAATTGGAAAACAAATTTGGCTTGGACTTCACCCTTTTTCAGATGAAGAAAACCCCAAAGTGTTGACCAAACTTGGCTGGTGTTTGTTGAATTTTCAGAGTCCAAAATCACAGTAACCTCATTTTGAAAGTTGGCTGGGGTTTTCTTGTTTTTCACTGTTGAAAAACTCAGTAAGAATGTGGTTAACATTAGCCTAACCTAACCTAACCTAACTTAGTATTATGGGTGGGGGCTGCTGCCCCCACACCCCCGCTAAATCCATGAAATCCGAGCCAAGTTTTGTCATTAACCTAACCAAATAACATAACCTAACCTAACCTAACCTAACCTAGTATTATGGGGTTAACATTAGCCTAATTAACCTAACCTAACCTAACCTAGTATTATGGGTTTGCCCTTTTTAGACTCTGAAAATTGGTCAAATCCGAGCCAACTTTTGCCAAAACTTGGCTCGGATTTCAACATTTTGGGTTTTTTTCAATTGTATTTATTACATTGTTAGAGTTATTCCCACAATACCCCTATTTTTACCCCACCCAAAACCCCGCATTCCAAAACTCTCCCCTAGGTTGTTGAGGTATCGGAATTACAATTAATAATACAAATGCTAATAAATAGGGCTTTCCTCACTTTCTAAATAGAAAATACACACTTACAATTTACAAAGCATTAACATACGTGAGTGTGTGGTGGTGGTGGTGGTGGTGGTGGGGGGGGGGGGGCTGAGGATATGTCCCTATATAATGGGCGAAATTTGCCTTTTTGACATGGAAAACACCCTGTACTGCAAGCCCTAAGGGTCTATTTACGGTTATATATTGAAGAAAGATAGCCATACTCGAGAAATACCGCCAAAAATATCCCTAAATGTGAGGAAAACTAACCTTGCACGAGGTTTCTGGTTGTGTTTGAAACTGACGTCACAGGCGAAGTGCATTGTGGGTACAAGTTAAAATGTATTGTTACAAATCTATATCCCAAAAACTATTTGTAGAGAAATGATAAAGTAATAAATTCAGACTGTATGTAAAACACTGGAAGAGACAATTGACCACTTGCGAGTTTTAGGCTATAAGGAAGTTGGAGCTGTAGACATCGATAATAAATAGAAATGCAATAATAATTTAAGTTTCTGATGGCTAAAGAGTAAAGAGTTATGTTGAATTGGGTTTTATGTTTTTATAAATGTAATACAATCATATTTTAGCTGGTAATTCTGCTAAATATCGATATCTACAGTTCCAACTTCCTTATAGAACGAAACTCGCAAGTGGTCAATTGTAAAAGATAATAATAATTTGTTGGGAAAATAAATCACTAGGTGAAGCTCCACTCCGATTGGCTAATGAACATCCGGGAACTTCTGGGAGAAGCCTAGCATGTAAACAAAGTGTTATAGACTCAGTGAACTGGCTGGACAAAACTAGGGCCTAACTCTGAAAATTTGATAGGGGGGTGACAATCAAATTGACAAAATAAGAAAAGTATCCCTTATCCGCGCATCTGTAGGGTCCCTTGAGTAAGGTAAGATCAACAACAAATAATTACCTAAGACAGGAATCCCGTAATCGAGGAGTAGTAGTGGTGTAGTTAACCCGGTAAGGTTGTTAGGTTAGGCTAATGTCTCTCTGAAACATTGTAAAATCCGTGTCACATATACTGTAGATTGATAGACTTCGTATAACTCCATTTATTTGTCACCAATTATTTTGACATATTTGAAGACAGATATGGAATCTATAATTTATGCTCTAAGCATCATATTAAAATTAGTTTCAACCCTCGGCAAAACCAAATAAAAATATATGGTACTAAAATGGATTTTTTTTGTAATATGGTTGTCAATACCTTCCTATAGACGGCACAGATTCGTACACACACCATTTAGAACATGGGTGCTTGACTACTGATGTGACGTGTAAACGTGTAAGAGGCAAGATTTTTACGCATAGGTTTAAACTTCCGGAAATTAATGGGTAATAAATACCACGTACTGAGTACTATGAATCCGCTGTACCTGGCATGCAAGGGCTAGTTTAGTATGCCACGTACGGAGTAGCCTACTATGAATCCGCTGTACCTGGCATGCAAGGGCTAGTTTAGTATACCACGTACGGATTACTATGAATCCGCTGTACCTGGCATGCAAGGGCTAGTTTAGTATACCACGTACGGATTACTATGAATCCGCTGTACCTGGCATGCAAGGGCTAGTTTAGTATACCACGTACGGATTACTATGAATCCGCTGTACCTGGCATGCAAGGGCTAGTTTAGTATACCACGTACGGATTACTATGAATCCGCTGTACCTGGCATGCAAGGGCTAGTTTAGTATACCACGTACGGATTACTATGAATCCGCTGTACCTGGCATGCAAGGGCTAGTTTAGTATACCACGTACGGATTACTATGAATCCGCTGTACCTGGCATGCAAGGGCTAGTTTAGTATACCACGTACGGATTACTATGAATCCGCTGTACCTGGCATGCAAGGGCTAGTTTAGTATACCACGTACGGATTACTATGAATCCGCTGTACCTGGCATGCAAGGGCTAGTTTAGTATACCACGTACGGATTACTATGAATCCGCTGTACCTGGCATGCAAGGGCCAGTTTAGTATACCACGTACGGATTACTATGAATCCGCTGTACCTGGCATGCAAGGGCCAGTTTAGTATACCACGTACGGATTACTATGAATCCGCTGTACCTGGCATGCAAGGGCTAGTTTAGTATACCACGTACGGATTACTATGAATCCGCTGTACCTGGCATGCAAGGGCTAGTTTAGTATACCACGTACGGATTACTATGAATCCGCTGTACCTGGCATGCAAGGGCTAGTTTAGTATACCACGTACGGATTACTATGAATCCGCTGTACCTGGCATGCAAGGGCTAGTTTAGTATACCACGTACGGATTACTATGAATCCACTGTACCTGGCATGCAAGGGCCAGTTTAGTATACCACGTACGGATTACTATGAATCCGCTGTACCTGGCATGCAAGGGCCAGTTTAGTATACCACGTACGGATTACTATGAATCCGCTGTACCTGGCATGCAAGGGCCAGTTTAGTATACCACGTACGGATTACTATGAATCCGCTGTACCTGGCATGCAAGGGCTAGTTTAGTATACCACGTACGGATTACTATGAATCCGCTGTACCTGGCATGCAAGGGCTAGTTTAGTATACCACGTACGGATTACTATGAATCCGCTGTACCTGGCATGCAAGGGCTAGTTTAGTATTTCACGTACGGATTACTATGAATCCACTGTACCTGGCATGCAAGGGCTAGTTTAGTATACCACGTACGGATTACTATGAATCCGCTGTACCTGGCATGCAAGGGCTAGTTTAGTATCCCACGTACGGATTACTATGAATCCGCTGTACCTGGCATGCAAGGGCTAGTTTAGTATACCACGTACGGATTACTATGAATCCGCTGTACCTGGCATGCAAGGGCTAGTTTAGTATCCCACGTACTGGGTCTAGGTTAATATAATTAGGTTAATATACTAGGTCTCGGAAACAAGATTCGTAGTTGCGGTAGTATTTACAGATACGCCCGAATACTAAATGGGCGGCGGCCCAACCGCCATGGCAACGGTAAGGGTTCGTGTTGTATCCCACGTAGGCCTACTAGGTACTACGGACACATTGTAGGCGTTAGGTGTGGATTAGGCTTGTATCTAATGTACTAGGTCTATGTTACTGGATATTTATGATTTAAATAAGTGCTACGTTTTCGATAAATCTGGTTATTTGGCTTTGCAATTAGGGAAATTGTAATGCCCTCGAAAATGTCCCGCACCCACAATAATACTAACCCGAGTTGACGTCAGGTATAGCGTAAAATAGTCGTAGATGGTAAGTCCAATAAACTCATCACGTGATAACACCACGAGACTATCACCTGGTTCTTAAAAATCGGACTAAGGTTGCTATACTTTTAGTACGTCCGTGGTAGTACAGTGGGTTAGCGCGCGGGCCTGGTGGTGATGGTTGGGTCACTAACCAGGGTTCGAACCCCACCCAAGGCATCTCAAAACCTGTGGGTTTTTAGGAGGGTTAAATTCCCTTCAGAGGTTCGTACCCCGCGCCAGGTACCAGGAAAAGTTGATCCTAAAGGTAGCCTGGGGATATTTCAGGAGACCATGAAATTCCCTTCACACCCGGCATTTCAGAAATCATGAGCCGATTCCGACATTTCGTTAGTCTTTTTCGATTCTCAAAATACGATCCAAGTTTTGCCAAAAATTGGCTTGGGTTTTCCAAAATTATGCTTGTTGGGGTTTGCAATTTAGGGAAACATGAGCCAAAATTCTAAATTAGGTTACTGTAATTTGTTTACTCTTAAAACTAGCAAAATCCGAGCCAGCTTTGGCCAAAACTTGGCTCGGATTTTAGGCCTTTGAAATACCTTAAAACCCGAGCCAAGTTTTGCTAAAATAAGTTTTTATCGCCGTTTTACGCATTTAACCCCTCATGTTCCCTGTACTTCATAGCCCTCCCCACTATCGGGCGGCGTGTCTTAAGATTGTTGTATAATGGGGAAAACGGTTTCTCCGAGGGTTGTAATTATTTCCAAACACTATATATTGATGAAAACTAACGGAAAAATAAAAAAATCCATGGGAAATTTGTGACATAAAAAGGGAGTTTTCCATAGACTTTTGTCAGAGGGGGCGGAATGCCCTTATAATCCATTTCCGCATATTGCCACATCACTTACCTCGTCGTACTTTCCTGTTAAATACAATAATATTTTGGATAAATCTACAGTTATACTACCCCTATTTAGTCGCTATTTTGTTGGTACTAATGGGTTAATATTATTAGTAGTAGACTTAGTATGGTTTGATGATGCGCGGAAATGTATATTTGACTTGAAATAGATACATTGAAGTATTACAAACCTTCGCGCACCCATAAACAGGGAACGTGAGCCGGGTTTAGACCGTCGCGCACCCATAAACAGGGAACGTGAGCTGGGTTTAGACCGGTCGCGAGACAGGTTAGTTTTCGGTTAGGTTAGGTTAAGTTAGGTTAGGTTAGGCTAATGTTAAAAATACTAAAATGCGACGGTCCTCGGTATTAAACAACACTGTATATCAAATAAAAAATAAAAAACAACAACAAATTACCTGAAAAACTCTTATCGGGTTGGTGATAGTTTGTTATCAAAATACGTGCTTTTCCAGTTTCCGCGTCTGCTGAACCATCCAAAAACACGCTAAAAGGCGTGTTTTGAAGGGGGGAGGTGGTGGGGGGTAGTATAACTGTAGATTTACCATATTTTGTTTAGCTCGTACCATATAGGCTAGGTGCAATTATAGAAATTTACCAAATGTGTTTCAATCTCCGGAGATACATTTTATGTGCACTATATAAAGTACTGTAAAACAAAAAACT
The DNA here is from genome assembly GCA_032716605.1 of Paralithodes platypus. Taxonomy (NCBI): domain Eukaryota; kingdom Metazoa; phylum Arthropoda; class Malacostraca; order Decapoda; family Lithodidae; genus Paralithodes; species Paralithodes platypus. The sequence continues at coordinate 35,346,795 of CM064581.1, forward strand.
CTCCCTATTGACGGCAGTGAAACTCTTATTAAGTCCCTTACTGCTAAAATAGATGCTGATTCCAATAAGTCATGGGGGGGGGGGGGGAGGGCCCTTCAACCCATCCTGTATCCAAACGCAAAACAAATTGTATAATTATATACTCTGAAAATTACTTACATCAGAGTGTTTTAAGTCTTTAAGATCGTTGGATAATGGGAGAAATAAAATTTTCCGGGGATTGTAAATCATTTCAACTACTGTATAATGATGAAAACTACCTAAATCCAAAAAGAAAAACCATGGGAAATTAGTGGTAGTTTCGGTAATATTTTCCAAAATTATAAAAAACACTGGGACAATATAACCGAAACTACCACTAATTTTCCCATGGTTTTTCTTTTTGGTTTTATGTAGTTTTCATCATTATACAGTAGTTGAAATTAGTTACAATCCCCGGAAAATGTTATTTCTCCTATTATCCAACAATCTTAAAGACTTAAAACACTCAGATGCAAGTCATTTTCAGAGTAAATATACAAATGGTTTGCCTTTGGATACAGGATGGGTTGACGGGGGGCTTTGCCCCCCCTCACGAATTATTGAAATCAGCATCTATTTTAACAGTAATAAGAGTTTCACTGCCATCAATAGGGAGACTTTTTTTGTTTTTACAGTACTTTATGTAGTGCACATAAAATGTATCTCCGGAGGTTGAAACAGATTATAATATGATCTTTGCAACATCCTTATTCTATAATAGCCTTCAAATATTGAGAAATAATTAGTGGTAGTTTTGGTTATAAGTACCAAACACTGAAAATTTGTGGTATTAAAATAAATATTTTCTCAAATGTTTTGCTAAAATCACTGTCGGTCCTAAAAACAGTCATATTTAGCCTGCCGACATATCGTGCCATTCAGGTGTCGATTTAATTTAAGAGGATGCTTTTCTAACGAAACATTTACAAATTGACCTTTAGGCCTTTTTTTTTTTTTTTTTTTTAAAGCTTGATAGAAGTCTAGGGAGCAAACTGACCCCACCCCCTCCTCAACTTGGATAATATTAGGCTGCATGGGCTTCTTTGGTTAGGGCAGTTTTTAAGTGTCGCTGACTGGACTTTAAACCAACTATGACAACATTTGAGCGTGTTGTCTGTCCACCTCTAGCTCTCCCCCACAACCTCCTGCGATCAATACTTGCAGTTTCACTCACTAGTCTTACCAGCTGTAGCCTACACAACCAAAAACAAACACTAATTATATTGTATACCGTGTCCTCTTTAGCTTATATAAATACAAAACCCCGGAGCTGACGTTATAAACGGATGTAGCGTTTCCGTCACAAGCCTTCCTATAGCCTAGTCATCAAACGTTCGTTTTGTGTTTTTCTAAATCACTTTAAGTCATACTCTGGAAGAATAGTTTATTAACTATTCTTCCAGAGAACGTCAACACAAGGTAATCCCGAGTCACTCAAAACTGGATAACACAATGTAGCCTAGGCTATACTGCATAGCACCTTCAGTTGCCTGTCCTGGTGAGAGCTGGAGACAGATAAGAACTGAATGACGAAACAGTCAGACCGGACGCCGAGCGGGGAGGAGGGGAGAATGGAGTAAGAGGGAGGGGGGAGGGAGGGTGTATAGAATGGGAGGGGGGACTTTTGGCATGCGCACACACTAGGGAGGGGGGGAGGGAGGGTGTATAACATGGGAGGGGGGACTTTTGGCATGCGCACGCACTATCTGTAAATAACCACACGACCTTCACAAGGGTCGAGGGCACTGCAAAATACTATCATATACAATATATGGTGGGTCCAAAGTTCCCCACTCAAAAATAACAATACACCAGCCTGTGCCTGTCTCTTAATTTGTAGGCTACATATTATAATTATGACGGTTTTCAGCGCGGTAATACAAGCCAGGGGTGAGCGTTATGTGGGTTGCTTCTAATATTATCGTTCAAACGGCCTCCCACTGTTCCACCTATAGTCCCTTTAGATGCCGGGCACACTAAATTACGGCAATTTTATAATACCAAATCATCTCACAACCTGACACTGATAATACATTTGTGATGTTTGTAGAATCCTACACAGTATCACGTTTATATATAATTCGGGAGAGATATAGGCTATAGCCTATAGGTCTACTGCAATTCGGGAGAAGCAGCTGGGCTGTGTTTGAGTATTATTTAAGTACTGCAGTAAGAATCAGTAGTTCATGCAACACGAACACAATAAAACAGAGAAACTCATATGCTTAACAAAATGAGCTTGCATGCTATAATTGTCAAGTTGTGGCAAATTATGAAATTTAATTGACTGTATTCTGGAATTGACATAGTTGAAGCGAGATCCCACACTACTTTAGGTATTTCAATCTGACACGCACGCTTCGGTATAATATTATGGTGTCGATATGGTAATTGCCCCAAACTCTCGGCCACCGCGGATATAGCCTAGGGAGCAGACCGGTAATTGAAAATATCGAAGCAATTATTTTCTAAAACGGCACAATACCGGATCGTAGATTGTATCAAAGGTTTCCCAGTATCGTTGTCAAGCTGTAAGGACTGAAGAGGCTTCACTGTACCTGGTGCTGAGGGTCTGAGGGCTGGCGAAGCTGTGTGCCGGCTGTGCGTCTGTCTCAGCTATATCACCTCACCTACCCTTCAAACGCCCTTCCTCCCCTCTAGCACCCCACCGCGCAGACGCACACTCCCCCCAAGGACCCCGCCAGATTTAAACCCGCGCGTTTAGATGACCCAAGACAGCTGTATCCATCTAACCAACCTTGCATCCTGCTTGGGGGTCACGGTAGAGAGGAGGTTAGGTCATATGGAGGTGATGTAAGTCAGATGGAAGGGTGGTAAATGGTGACGCCTTCGCCTTCCCTTGTCCTTCAGTACGACCCGCTGTGTATTGATCACCTTGCTTCCTCACCACCACCAACACCCCACAACCCTTGTCTGTCCACGTATAGGTGACCTCTTTTGCTAATATACACGCATTATGGTGTCATTTTCAGGCTGCATAGAACAACTAGAGCCTATATTGCATGCACTCACTACCTGTACATCTTGCATTCTCACCTTACATCATCTGCCATTGTCTGCTCAATAATATGACCTCTCCGTGACCCCTTCTATAATATCCTGACCCCATGACCTATTTTACCATCATCTATAGCTCCTGCAAGCATCCCCTTTGATCCATTCCGTGCTAATCAATACTAGTTACGTAACCCCCCCTTCCCCTTCCCTATTCTTCCTTCCTTTGGCAACCCTTCTGTTCCGCGCTCCTTATATACGTTACTGACAATATTGTATATTTTAGTTGTTGTTTTAATCCTTTCAGTAGCCTATAATATGACTCATTCTTTAATTTCATTATGGATACATTCGTTAATTAGTGTTACGTTTATAATTGAATGGGATAAAGCTCGGTTATGTGTAGGCCTATATGTTCTCATTCTAGTCGTATACATTGTAATAATATTCTAGTTTACTATGTATTCTACCACTATGGTGAATCTGAATTGGCGTTACATGCATTTCCCTCTATTATCATATGAAATTCCGCATATACACACTGATTATTATATGATGCTCAAACTATAAAGAACTACCATGGAACCTGTCACACACACACACACACCATCTATTAATTAACTAAAAACAAACTTTTCACTTGCACGATGGTAGGCTACACAGTAGGCTATAGGCCTATACACTTCCATCACCAACAACATCCCTCCCATTCACTATTCACTGTTAATTCTGTATTTTTATTTTTTCCCCAGATGACGGTAAATTGTAATGTCCTCATAATTACTCGGCTATTAGGTACATTTTGTAGCGAAATATGTTGATATTTATGAAAACTTGGAACTTATGTGATGCAAAATACAGTAGTTTCATATTTTTCCATTAAATATTGATGCAAAATACAGTAGTTTCATATTTTTCCATTAAATATTGATGCAAAATACAGTAGTTTCATATTTTTCCATTAAATATTGATGCAAAATACAGTAGTTTCATATTTTTCCATTAAATATTGATGCAAAATACAGTAGTTTCATATTTTTCCATTAAATATTGATGCAAAATACAGTAGTTTCATATTTTTCCATTAAATATTGATAAATCAGTTGCTAGGGGATTCATTTTACCATCAGCTGGAAAAAAAACAGACTATAGATTTAACCCATTCGATACCACCAGACGACTTATATTATATCCTTGCTACTTCCAGACGATTTTATCCAGATTGAGAAGTATCTATATATAGCTTCTTACCTTTTGACACATCAAGAGGCTGAATTAAATAGCAAAAAGGAAATGGAAGAGTCGTCTGAATGAAAGAGTTAGTATTGGAGAGGAGTTTTCAGGTAAACATGTATTTATTTGTTAAGCTTAATTAAGGGGAGGCAGACCGTTTTTCTGGACCCCCTTCTCCCTAATATTTAGCCCCACTAGTTTTGAGATTATAAGACGTTCGGCCCATTAGTTTGGCGATTTAACTTAAGGGGGGTCACCTGCTTTTTTTTCTCTTCCTCTCCTTTTCTCTCTTTCTCTGGCTTGTATCCCTTCGACCCCATTCAGCCAACTGTTTTAAGACATTTATCCCCATCCAGGTGTCGATTTCTTCCTGGCGAGCGATAGCGAGCTAACATTGTATGGAGAAATCCGGCTACGCCGGAGATTTTTTTTATCAAAAAATTTACAAATTTAGCTTGCTGTCAAAACTAATATATATATATATATATATATATATATACAGTATATATATGCTGGCTCGCTACCGCTCGCCAGGAAAATATTTACACCTGGATGGGGGTAAGCATCTTAAAAACAGTAGGCTGAATGGGGCCGAATGCATACAAACCAGAGAAGAAGAGAAACAAAAACAGGTGACCCCCCTTAAGGTAATGAACTGTATTGGGTGATCATCTTTAGTATGTGTATTGTATATGTACGGTAAGGACAATATACAGTAAGTGTGCTATAATTTGTATTGTATATATACGGTAAGGACAATATACAGTAAGTGTGCTATAATTTGTATTGTATATGCACGGTAAGGACAATATACAGTAAGTGTGCTATAATTTGTATTGTATAATTATGTACGGTAAGGACAATATACAGTAAGTGTGCTATAATTTGTATTGTATATGTACGGTAAGGACAATATACAGTAAGTGTGCTATAATTTGTATTGTATATATACGGTAAGGACAATATACAGTAAGTGTGCTATAATTTGTATTGTATATGTACGGTAAGGACAATATACAGTAAGTGTGCTATAATTTGTATTGTATATATACGGTAAGGACAATATACAGTAAGTGTGCTATAATTTGTATTGTATATGTACGGTAAGGACAATATACAGTAAGTGTGCTATAATTTGTATTGTATATGCACGGTAAGGACAATATACAGTAAGTGTGCTATAATTTGTATTGTATATGTACGGTAAGGACAATATACAGTAAGTGTGCTATAATTTGTATTGTATATGTACGGTAAGGACAATATACAGTAAGTGTGCTATAATTTGTATTGTATATGTACGGTAAGGACAATATACAGTAAGTGTGCTATAATTTGTATTGTATATGCACGGTAAGGACAATATACAGTAAGTGTGCTATAATTTGTATTGTATATGTACGGTAAGGACAATATACAGTAAGTGTGCTATAATTTGTATTGTATATATACGGTAAGGACAATATACAGTAAGTGTGCTATAATTTGTATTGTATATGTACGGTAAGGACAATATACAGTAAGTGTGCTATAATTTGTATTGTATATGCACGGTAAGGACAATATACAGTAAGTGTGCTATAATTTGTATTGTATATGTACGGTAAGGACAATATACAGTAAGTGTGCTATAATTTGTATTGTATATGCACGGTAAGGACAATATACAGTAAGTGTGCTATAATTTGTATTGTATATGTACGGTAAGGACAATATACAGTAAGTGTGCTATAATTTGTATTGTATATGCACGGTAAGGACAATATACAGTAAGTGTGCTATAATTTGTATTGTATATGTACGGTAAGGACAATATACAGTAAGTGTGCTATAATTTGTATTGTATATGCACGGTAAGGACAATATACAGTAAGTGTGCTATAATTTGTATTGTATATGTACGGTAAGGACAATATACAGTAAGTGTGCTATAATTTGTATTGTATATGCACGGTAAGGACAATATACAGTAAGTGTGCTATAATTTGTATTGTATATGCACGGTAAGGACAATATACAGTAAGTGTGCTATAATTTGTATTGTATATGTACGGTAAGGACAATATACAGTAAGTGTGCTATAATTTGTATTGTATATGTACGGTAAGGACAATATACAGTAAGTGTGCTATAATTTGTATTGTATATGTACGGTAAGGACAATATACAGTAAGTGTGCTATAATTTGTATTGTATATGTACGGTAAGGACAATATACAGTAAGTGTGCTATAATTTGTATTGTATATATACGGTAAGGACAATATACAGTAAGTGTGCTATAATTTGTATTGTATATGTACGGTAAGGACAATATACAGTAAGTGTGCTATAATTTGTATTGTATAATTATGTACGGTAACGACAATATACAGTAAGTGTGCTATAATTTGTATTGTATATGCACGGTAAGGACAATATACAGTAAGTGTGCTATAATTTGTATTGTATATGCACGGTAAGGACAATATACAGTAAGTGTGCTATAATTTGTATTGTATATGTACGGTAAGGACAATATACAGTAAGTGTGCTATAATTTGTATTGTATAATTATGTACGGTAACGACAATATACAGTAAGTGTGCTATAATTTGTATTGCATAATTATGTACGGTAAGGACAATATACAGTAAGTGTGCTATAATTTGTATTGTATATGTACGGTAAGGACAATATACAGTAAGTGTGCTATAATTTGTATTGTATAATTATGTACGGTAAGGACAATATACAGTAAGTGTGCTATAATTTGTATTGTATATGCACGGTAAGGACAATATACAGTAAGTGTGCTATAATTTGTATTGTATATGTACGGTAAGGACAATATACAGTAAGTGTGCTATAATTTGTATTGTATATGTACGGTAAGGACAATATACAGTAAGTGTGCTATAATTTGTATTGTATATGTACGGTAAGGACAATATACAGTAAGTGTGCTATAATTTGTATTGTATATGTACGGTAAGGACAATATACAGTAAGTGTGCTATAATTTGTATTGTATATGTACGGTAAGGACAATATACAGTAAGTGTGCTATAATTTGTATTGTATATGTACGGTAAGGACAATATACAGTAAGTGTGCTATAATTTGTATTGTATATGTACGGTAAGGACAATATACAGTAAGTGTGCTATAATTTGTTCTTCAGGTTCAATATCATAACTGAAAATATGGTTATATATTATATGTTCTTCAAAACCAGATTATATATTCTATAGGCCCTAAAGGAAAGTTAGTAATGAAGGGTTACAGAATCATCCTTAAATCCACCCATTAACTGTATATTTTACTCTCAAATGGGTTGGGAAGTTCAGAAACCACAGATGGATGTTTGATTCACGTTTGGGATGAAGCGAATTATTTTAGGTGACTGTATTTGAATAATTAGCAAGACTAACTAACATGTGACTGTATTATTACATTCCAAGTTACTATCTGAACTAGACTGCGTGTCATAGTACAGTATAGTATGACATGACTTGAATGCATGTCACCCTTATGTTAGTATTATTATTATGTATAAATCACGTACGGTCGCGCTAATAAGTCATGTTCCAGCTGGCATTACGTTTGGCTTGCTCTGTGTTGTATTAATGTCTGTCAGATGTTGAATGGGGTGGGTAAGTGTAGGAACATGTTTGTATAGTTCACTCGATATGAAGAAATGAAGCTTATAATTTAGATATTGATGATGCCAATTATTTATCAAAACATACTTGGTGCCGAGACATGACTTATTAGCGCGACTGTACATGTAACTAAAACAACTTACACGCGACTCTCCAGCACATATTGATAACCTATAGTACACTCGGATGCCATAGTTTATAACCCACACATATACAGTATAGTCGTGGTCTTTACTTATTTATAATTATGGAAGTATATCACTGGAAACGAATCTATGAATATCATTTTCTATATATTAACTATAAAATTATATATACTATTTATTGAAAAGGAAATTCTATCCAAAAAATAATCCAGATAGTTATATCTACATAAATAAAATATAGGGGGTTCATGAATTGTTACGAGTGGGATAGAGACTATGCCATCCAAGTGTACAACTTAATACCTTCAATATACGATGACGTGATTATATTTATCTTGGGAGGAATCTGTACAAATGTATGAGTTCATTCAGTTACTCCTTTGATTGCTAAAGGTTCTTATTAAGTTTTTAAAATCTTCTATTTCTACTCCCAAAGTATAAACCATTCATACTCGTATACATGCGGTTCTATAGCACGATTTAATTTCCTGTGATTGTATATAGTATATTAATTATTTCTAACACAACTTAAGTACAGTTTAACATTAATATGTCCATTACATGTGAATCAATTGTTTAATATATTTAACACTAACAGTTAACTCTTTCAGATGGATGACGCCAATGTTTGTTCGATTCTAACTACATACACACAAATGTGTTTAACTTTGTAGGACCCGTCAGAGTTAGAACTATAATATAGGTTTGATTCCCGAAGGGAAGTAAAGAAAACCTAATATTTAGTAGGGACCCCGGAATCATTGACGATGTTGCCTATTAGTATAATAGTCTCCAATCAACACCACGTCAGTCGTTTGAATCAACCGCCGCGAGGAAAAAAAAGAGTCATCTTCATAAGTGCAACGCTACTACTCTTATGGTGTCGTCACAGATCGGGTACCCACTACGAAAAAACCTTCGTAAAAATAAGAGAGTAGAAAAGGAAAATTTCAATACTTAAAACACTGTTATCAACAAGCTTCCCACATTCGGTGGATTTTCTTGGGTTGTGGCTTCTTACCACCTCTCGCCAAGCGCACAATTCGTCCTTCACTGATATATCAAGATAAAAAACCTCAAAAATATCACTCGAATGGGAAGGGGATGGCTGGGAGGGCCCTCATCGTCAATGATTCCGGGGCCCCTACTAAATATAAGGTTTTCTTTACTTCCCTTCGGGAATCAAACCTATAATTTAATAGTGGCCCCTCCATCATTGACAATGTAGCCTGAATTCCAAGACTGGAGGGGGACATTCACAATAATATCGTATCCTCAGTAACCGTAGGTCGTAAGTCAAGAATCTTCATAACAGGAAAAGCATGTTATTGTAGTATGCATACAATATAACAGATAGAAAAATATGACAGAGTGTGAGCAGTGCATTGCTTCAAAGAAGCCTGCTCCAACAACTTAGTCCTTGTACATGAGGTGTTTGTTGTAAAGCGTGATACCTAGAGTTCATACAAAAACCCTTCATCACTAAGTCCTCATACATGAGGTGTGTGTTGTAAGCGTGATACCTAGAGTTAATACAAAAACCCTTCATCACTAAGTCCTCGTACATGAGGTGTTTGTTGTAAAGCGTGATACCTAGAGTTAATACAAAAACCCTTCATCACTAAGTCCTCGTACATGAGGTGTGTGTTGTAAGCGTGATACCTAGAGTTAATACAAAAACCCTTCATCACTAAGTCCTAGTACATGAGGTGTTTGTTGTAAAGCGTGATACCTAGAGTTAATACAAAAACCCTTCATCACTAAGTCCTCGTACATGAGGTGTGTGTTGTAAGCGTGATACCTAGAGTTAATACAAAAACCCTTCATCACTAAGTCCTCGTACATGAGGTGTTTGTTGTAAAGCGTGATACCTAGAGTTAATACAAAAAACCCTTCATCACTAAGTCCTCGTACATGAGGTGTGTGTTGTAAGCGTGATACCTAGAGTTAATACAAAAACCCTTCATCACTAAGTCCTCGTACATGAGGTGTGTGTTGTAAGCGTGATACCTAGAGTTAAGACAAAACCCTTCATCACTAAGTCCTCGTACATGAGGTGTGTGATGTAAGCGTGATACCTAGAGTTAATACAAAAACCCTTCATCACTAAGTCCTCGTACATGAGGTGTGTGTTGTAAGTGTGATACCTAGAGTTAATACAAAAACCCTTCATCACTAAGTCCTCGTACATGAGGTGTGTGTTGTAAGCGTGATACCTAGAGTTAATACAAAAACCCTTCATCACTAAGTCCTCGTACATGAGGTGTGTGTTGTAAAGCGTGATACCTAGAGTTAATACAAAAACCCTTCATCACTAAGTCCTCATACATGAGGTGTGTGTTGTAAGCGTGATACCTAGAGTTAATACAAAAACCCTTCATCACTAAGTCCTCGTACATGAGGTGTTTGTTGTAAAGCGTGATACCTAGAGTTAATACAAAAACCCTTCATCACTAAGTCCTCGTACATGAGGTGTGTGTTGTAAGCGTGATACCTAGAGTTAATACAAAAACCCTTCATCACTAAGTCCTCGTACACGAGGTGTTTGTTGTAAAGCGTGATACCTAGAGTTAATACAAAAACCCTTCATCACTAAGTCCTCGTACATGAGGTGTTTGTTGTAAAGCATGATACCTAGAGTTAACACAAAAACCCTTCATCACTAAGTCCTCGTACATGAGGTGTGTGTTGTAAGCGTGATACCTAGAGTTAATACAAAAACCCTTCATCACTAAGTCCTCGTACATGAGGTGTGTGTTGTAAGCGTGATACCTAGAGTTAATACAAAAACCCTTCATCACTAAGTCCTCGTACATGAGGTGTGTGTTGTAAGCGTGATACCTAGAGTTAAGACAAAACCCTTCATCACTAAGTCCTCGTACATGAGGTGTGTGATGTAAGCGTGATACCTAGAGTTAATACAAAAACCCTTCATCACTAAGTCCTCGTACATGAGGTGTGTGTTGTAAGCGTGATACCTAGAGTTAAGACAAAACCCTTCATCACTAAGTCCTCGTACATGAGGTGTGTGATGTAAGCGTGATACCTAGAGTTAATACAAAAACCCTTCATCACTAAGTCCTCGTACATGAGGTGTGTGTTGTAAGCGTGATACCTAGAGTTAATACAAAAACCCTTCATCATTAAGTCCTCGTACATGAGGTGTTTGTTGTAAAGCGTGATACCTAGAGTTAATACAAAAACCCTTCATCACTAAGTCCTCGTACATGAGGTGTGTGTTGTAAGCGTGATACCTAGAGTTAATACAAAGCCTTTCATCACTAAGTCCTCGTACATGAGGTGTTTGTTGTAAAGCATGATACCTAGAGTTAACACAAAAACCCTTCATCACTAAGTCCTCGTACATGAGGTGTGTGTTGTAAGCGTGATACCTAGAGTTAATACAAAAACCCTTCATCACTAAGTCCTCGTAAATGAGGTGTTTGTTGTAAAGCGTGATACCTAGAGTTAATACAAAAACCCTTCATCACTAAGTCCTCGTACATGAGGTGTGTGTTGTAAGCGTGATACCTAGAGTTAATACAAAAACCCTTCATCACTAAGTCCTCGTACATGAGGTGTGTGTTGTAAGCGTGATACCTAGAGTTAATACAAAAACCCTTCATCACTAAGTCCTCGTACATGAGGTGTGTGTTGTAAGCGTGATACCTAGAGTTAATACAAAAACCGTTCATCACTAAGTCCTCGTACATGAGGTGTTTGTTGTAAATCGTGATACCTAGAGTTAATACAAAAACCCTTCATCACTAAGTCCTCGTACATGAGGTGTGTGTTGTAAGCGTGATACCTAGAGTTAATACAAAAACCCTTCATCACTAAGTCCTCGTACATGAGGTGTGTGTTGTAAGCGTGATACCTAGAGTTAATACAAAAACCGTTCATCACTAAGTCCTCGTACATGAGGTGTTTGTTGTAAATCGTGATACCTAGAGTTAATACAAAAACCCTTCATCACTAAGTCCTCGTTCATTAGGTGTGTGTTGTAAGCGTGATACCTAGAGTTAATACAAAAACCCTTCATCACTAAGTCCTCGTTCATTAGGTGTGTGTTGTAAGCGTGATACCTAGAGTTAATACAAAAACTCCTCATCACTTGTAGTTTGGAACCCGGACTGAGCTCAGCTTGTTTCGTAGGTCCATGTATTGCGTCACCTTGACCAATCTTAATATCAATACTTCTTGATCTAGTGCAGACTAGCATAGAAAGTTTTAATAACATATATACAATGAGTGTAAACAATATTTATTATGTATGAAAAACATGAGCTTTTAATTAAGCATATTAAAAACATAAAATGATTAAACTATTTCTAGTAACTAAAAAAAAAAATCCTTTGAGCTTCCTAGCTCGTATACATATATGTGGGCTTGGCCCGGCGCAAACCATGCCTATCCTGCCCTGTATGAACTTGTAATCCTGCGGGAGGGGGTTTCTCCTCTGTACTGGGATCTACCTATCCCCCCCCCCCTTTCTAAGCCAAAATGGGCGTATATATCACAGTACTAGTGCCGACCGGCTGGAATACAAGTAAAAAAGCCCCCCCCCAAACAAAAAATGCCTATATGCGGATCCCAAGAAAAAAGAGGTTGGGAAGAACAAAAAACCGGACTATTTTAAAAGAGATAAACAAATGCAATTGATGTCCGCCAAAAGGTGGGGGGCACTTCTGCTGAGCTCTACCGACTCTAGCCGTAGAGTGAGCACAAAGTAATTATAAAGATTAAACTGCATAGCACAAAAAATAAGCCGGCTATGCCAGGTCGTCCATCGGGGGAGGGGGGGAAGCCGTAAAGTGTTCCTAGCTTAACCCGAAAACGGCGAGGGAGGGGTATTGAACTAGCTCCCCATGGGCGATCATATTGGCTCCATTCAGGCCTATAATCGTCATTTTACGATAAATATCGTTATTACTTATTCATATGAGCCTATTTTACCTTCACTATGAAGATAGTAACCTGTAACAACAATAAAACAAGTGAAAATATAATTTTTTCGGTCAAAATCGCGAATATAGATGGACCAGCCCATTCATGAATTATGGAGAAAATTGAGGCAACCCCTCCCTCCACGAGGCCTCATGCCACACTGTGTCTACTCATACACACTCTCGCTTATGTAACCCACTCGCTAGGCACGTAAGCACATCCTCCACACATTTTGCTAATGTTAGCACAAAAATATACCATCGAATTAGGGAATAACAGGGAAAATAGGTGATAATTGAAGGGGGAGGGGAAAGGGGGGAAGGAGGGGATGTGGAGGAGTGATATGAGGTATAGGGAAATTTTTTTTTTTTTTTTTTAGTGCTACTGGGGCCATTTAAATGTTTTTTTTTAGGCCTCCCTCTTAAGAGCTTTGCCGCCCTCGCCCAGTAAAACTTCTTATGAGGTTTGCAGCCGTTGCCGGGTTAAGAGGATCTCGCAAGACTTGTGCAACTACTTGGACGGAAACCAAGGGTGGCTTGGCCATGTCCCCTCCGCCGGCGTTCGAGACTGGACATTTAAAAACATTCGTAACACAACCTGCACTACTTAAAAAGAACATACTGAACTTAACCTGGTAAACTTCAAGATACCGTTGATTGCCACTCCGAGGTCAGAGACAGCTCAGGGTCAGCGTAGCTGTCTAAACCATTTCTAAAGATGAGGAGCCACTCGTCTAATCAGTGAACTGAAAAGGAGTGACTCCAGCTGCCTGGCATAACAGAGAGCATCGGAGCTACAAAGGAAGTAGGAGGGGGAGCAGACTTGTGTGGCAAGCTGTTGGCGAAACTGACAGCAGGTCAGAGAGGGATCTATGCAATCCGAGAATCGCCAGCCACGCTAAGATGTCGGGGAGTTCTACTTTAGTATGAAATCCTTTTGATTGGCCGAAAACTCGAGCCTAGGTCAACTTGGACTAGAACGTCATGGTGCACCAACATGAGGAGAACGTGGTAGTCACAAGTGGGGATTGATTTTTTTTTTTTTTAAAGTGAAAGCAAAGGGATGTGGACCTCCACTATGGTTAAAAACCATCATCGAGGGACGGAAGGGAGAATGAGTAACACACTACAACAGGGTGGAGGGGGAGGGGAAGTAGAAGGCTGTTCCGACCCCAAGAAAGGAGAGCATGGGCCTGCTGCTGAGCTGTCCCTGACTCGAGTAAGTGGGTTACCATAAAAAGCAGTCCGTTATGTGGGCACAACTCGCGTGAGTATGGGGAGAGGCAAAAACTCCTGAATACTAATGTAGTGAACCTGCCTGCCAGGACGGAAACCATCCCCAACGGCGGGAAGTCAAACGAAAGGACCAGCCCCGGCATAGCTTAAGATGCCCTCAAAACATAAATGAGCTTAAGGTGCCCTCAAAAGATAATTGAACCAGAGAGAGCCAATACTTGGTCGTGTTGTGCCGCACATATCGTACATAGGGGCCACCCTGGGGATTTGCCTAGTGTAACTGAGGAAAAACAGGCCCCGAGGTAGCCCCACCCCAACGCGAGCCTACATAGTTGCTGAACTGTAATACTCGTTACCAAGGTCCGTGGTAGCCGCCTGCCGGCAGACGGGTGTATATCACAATTTATCTGAGATTAAGTCAAAGTTAGTGAGAAGCCTTTTTCCTTTACATGACCACCCCTGGGTTAGTGGTGTGTGCATACCATTCCTGAGCTGGTGAGCACGTGCCTACTAGGTTTCGTTGTATCCCATTCCTTATCCAGACGGTGGTATCCTGTATGCACCTTGCCGGGGGAAGGGAGAGCTTCGAGACTCATTTCCCGGCGTGTGCTTGCCGGGGCCGGCGCAGTCCGGTCGGGCAGATGACCTAAGGAGGCGCAGCCAACCCGTGGGAACAACCATTCATTCCAGCCTCGGAACCCTATTGCACTAGCATGGCCGAGGGGGAGAGGAGGAGGTAGGGTGGAAGAAAAGATCGACTGACTATTAGTCATCTAAAAGAATCTGTCTAGTAAGCTGGGGCGTTGACCACTTGTCCGCCGGCAGCCGTACCACATAGGGGAGACCTTTATTGCGGGGTCACCCCTTAACATTTACTTTATTGCTGAGTCTCCCCCTGCAATTTACACATTACCTTCATATCTCTCTCTGTCTGGCCATCAAACAGTTTGGGGGTTAAGACCGGAGAGAACAAAATTCTATAATAAGCATTCATAGGTAATCCCTGAACCATACCAAGTCTGAGTAGCTGCCGTGATCTTACTGCCTCAAATAAGGCCGTTCTGATTTCGGTGATCGTACGAGCCGGGGAAGGGAGGAGATATTGTTGAAAGGCTTTAACCAATTCCTCCTTCTGCCGAGGGGGGTCTGGCATGGGTTTAGCAATAGCTAGGGCCGTATCCCTAGTTAACAGGAAACTAATAAACTTACGATGGGCATTATCTCTAACTAGAAATTCCCGTTAGAGTTCAATATGTTCTGGAGCAATTAAGGGCAGGGGAAAATCCCCGACCGTTAGCTGGGGGGCTATAAGGAAATCAAAACTAGGCAGCGGGACCCCACCCGGTTGTTGTCGTAACCAGTCAAACTCGGTAATGGGTGGAGGTGGAACTGGGGACAAAGGGTTAGATGTAATATCTATCGCAAAATGCTGCAGCTCCCGATCCCACGTTACCCAAGGGCCATCGCCCACCTCACCCAGATTCAGCTCCCTTCAGTCTCGGTGGGGACCACATCTGTGAAACTTGAGGGAAGGCTCTGTCCACTGTGAAAGGGAATGACAACCATTAATGCCACAACGTTCATTACAATCAGGGTAAAGAGGAGCGTCTGGGTAAGGGGGGTCCTGAACCGTGGGAACCGGCAGAAAGGGAGTCACTTGGCCAGGCATATAGACAAAATAACGGTAATTAGCATGATCAGGTCTAGCATAGATAGGGACCTGTAAAACGTTACCCTGAGCATCTTTAGCTCTAAAGACCTGCCGTCTGTTGACTTCTATCACCCACTCTACTGGCACTGGGACCTCCCCGTGTGTCGACCTATGACCTTCCCCTTTTGACAAGGCTGTCACTGGAAGCCAAAGGTACCCTGGCTCCTTCGGGACTTGAGATTGTGCAAGTGATTGTGGCAACATTGGGGGTGGGGGGTGGGGGTATAGCAGAGGAGTGAGTGGTTGGGGGAACAGTTGGGCCCGGCGGACTGCCGGACCGTTGATGCCTGGTCAAGGGAGAGGACACATATGGTTGTGTGTCATCGGAACCGACAGAACTATCCTGTCGGAGACCTTCAGTCCTGGAAACCACACTAGTGTCAATCCTACATGAGGGGGACCTATGGGAGGTAGAGGCAAGTAACAAAGCATCCGCCGGTAATCCCTGATTGGGCCGACCGGCGGAAGAGGGAGTTACGTTAGAAGACTGACAATCTACAAACCCTGGGTTAATAGACGCCGGGGTTTGAGGGCGGATTACAGTTGGTTCCGGCAACGAACCTAGGGTAGCTCCTAAGGTCGGAGGCCGAATCTCTTTCACCGTAGTGAGAGGAACCACAGGGATAATCGGCGTAGGACCCGTAGTCAATGGTTGGGTGATTATTCGTTTAGTTGCCGCCCCGGCGGAGGAGGTGGGCTGAAGGGGACCGCCTTTATTGACATTAGAAGGGTGAGGCATAGGTAAACTCGTAGGTGGTCCCAGTGTATGAGAGGGGGTTTGACCGCATTTTATAGCACACTGACGGATCACCTTCTGTAACAAGTCATTTAGTTGGTCCGCCGTAAAACCTGAGGGATTAGGACGTTTAGGGGGCCTAACCTGTTGGTCTACTTGTACTAGATTTGCTGTGTTTGACCTAGGACTGGGGCCTAGTGCCTGACTGCTACTAGCTGTGGACGGTTGGCTCAAACTAATGGCCGGCGACTCTTGGTCGTGCGGCGCCGGCGGTTCCTGAGCGACCGTAAGGTAAGGCCCAGTGTTACTGGGGACAAAAGCAAAACCTGGTGGGTGGGCCGCCGCGTAATGCTTAGTAGTCGTAACCATGTCTAATGTAACGGAACAAGGAGACTGAGTAGGATTAAGAGTTCTATCGTCCTGAGGACTGTGTCTGTTAACTAATACCAGTTTGGAACCTTGGAGCCTAACTTGTACAGATTTCCTTATTCTGGTGGCAGCGTGGGGGTGGCCGGCGTCCGCCCCGAGGAGGCCGGGGAAAAACCCCGATGTTCCCGAGACTGCCATCGGAGCCACCGGCCGTGTTACCGTATGATCTACTTGCGATGAAGCAGGGGTCTCTCTCATTATCTTAATGCTGCGTGGAGGACTAGAGAGCCTGAGGATTTTGTCAGGCAGAAACTCCGAGCTGGCCGTTCTCCGTAGGCAGCCCGCCGGTGGATCTGGGAGGACAGGCCCATGACATTCCGGTGACACCGAGCAGCTTCTCTTGGATGGGGGAGAGGAGCTCTGAGCCGATGTTGTGGAGAATTGGGAGACGCAAGGGTCAACAAGGGTATTGGGGGGTTCTGAGATTGGGGAGCTATGTGTTCATCAAATGAATATAACTGGACCACCCTTAACAATTCCGGATTATCACATGAAAGGTCTACGTTAGCTACTCGGGAAGCATAAGCCGTAAACTTGGTCTTAATTTCAATTAGAGTAAGCAAACAAGATGTATCTTGGCCCGCGAGCCATTCTTCGAACAAATCTGAACAGACTGGACACGAGCGAGATGTCCACATGAAAGAAGCTTTATCTAAACATTTTATACACCGGATACACAGTCTATGCGCTGGTACCGGGACAAGAATGCAAGTGGGAGTTGAGCAGATAGTGGAGAAGGGCATAATTACAGAGGCTCCTCTCCCCGGCGGGAACGTCGCAGTAGTAAGATGTCCTGGAGGGTCGCCTGGAAAGATAAAATTTCCAGGAATCAGTGCTCATAAGGATATACCGAGGGGGCCTCCCATATCCTAACCCCATGGGGCAGGAAGAAACAGTAGGCCACGGCCTTCCTCTTTATTCCCACCCCGAAGGTTGTGCCACGCCTCCTCTCATGCCCCTTGTAAACATGAGAAGAAGTGTACACCGTAGAGAGCTAACCCATGACATGGGTCATGGTTGGGAAAGCTAACTGGCGGCGGGCAGGAGTAAGCCAACTGGCGGCAGGCCTGTTCACGCAATCTCCGTAGTCGCCGCTGATGCGTTTACCAACTGGGCCGTGAGCAACACGGAGTAAACGTCACACCATGAGAGCGCCGGCTCATGACCTAAGTCCTAGGGACCCCTGGCGGCGGGTATCGGCATGTAATGCAAAACAAACGCCACCCGCCGGCAGAACGTTTCAACACGAAGCCGCCGGTAATGACGGTGTGAATCTTTAAAAAGGGTCAGGGAGCGCGCCGCAACCATGTGTTACACGGAAAAAACAAGTTTCCGCCGGACCTGCAAGGTCGCCGGAACGGGGAGGAAGACGCGCCCTACCTCCCCCCGACAGAGCGACGACAAGGAAAAAGAGAGGGACCCAGCAAACGCCGGCATGGCGGACCGAACCAAAAGCCGCAAAACAGAGGCCGGCGGGTCAAAAAAGGGGAAACACTCGAAGCAAAGCATAACGAGAGAAACCACCTAACTCTCAAACAAACTTACAGTAGAGTTTCTTACAGTAGATCCTCTGGAAAAAGGCAAACTATGCCTGTGTATCCAGCTCAGTACCAGTGCTTGCACTGCTGCGGTCGTTCACGGTGTTGGCGGCGGCGGTAGCAGACGCAACATTTTTACTATTCTGTATTTTTGTTTTATAATCAAACTTCAAATCTTGTCTTCCCCATGCTTTATCAAGATTACTTTCAAACTCCCTTATTGATTCGGAATCGACTACATACTGGGGCAGTGCGTTCCACTCATTTACCACTCTATCACAAAATGAGTTCTTCGCCTTCTCAAGCCTATTTCTTTCTTTGTAAATTTTCTTAGAGTGTCCTCTCGTTCTTGTTCCCTCCCGCATCAAGAAGATACCTTCACACACATCCTCATCGTACTTTCCTGACACTATCTTAAAAGTCTCTATCATATCCCCTCTCTTTCTCCTATATGCCAGTGTCGGAAGTCCCAGTGTCCTCAACCTCTGCTCATAGCCCGCGTTCTTCAACGTTGGTACCAGCTTGCTAGCTCTTCTCTGCACTTTCTCCACTGCTTCTATATCCTTTACCATATACCCAGACGTAGGACGCCTCCCAGGACTCCCGGAAAGTGGAACACTATCCAACAGGGAGTCCCAAGAAACAAAGGGGACATAATAATTCACAACAAGATAAAAATAACGCTGCCCCCCAAACACTAGATAACCTACAGGCTTAACCAGAAAGAAAGTCGAACAACGACAAAAAAGAACTATGAGAACAGAGCCATAAAGGGCGGAGAGATCGCCCCCGAATGGGGCCTCTTAGCAGGCTCGGACGCCAGAAGATCCCACAGCCACGTGTGACAATCTCAACCTGGCACGTCTGCAAAAGAACAAAGACAGGGTCCCACGACTCTAAGCTGAACAAAGGAACAGCTAAAAACACTGAAAGGAAGCCTCCTAACTAAAGAGAAAGCAAAAACTAAGGCGGATAGCAACAAGAAACGCCACGCGTGTGGCGACAAAATGAACACAACAAGTCAGCGCCTAAACGTACCCTAATTTAACACTTCCTGCGGGCCAACAATAACACAACCCGTGCTAGCTAGTCTAAACCCTGCTCACTATTTCCCCAATATATACAAATGGGTAAGGACTCACTAGAGGAGAGCGAATGTCGAATGAAGCCGGAGCGCGGGGGCACATGTGTAGACAGTAGGCCCAAGAGGAAGAGAAGGACGAATTGTGAGCTTGGCGAGAGGTGGTAAGAAGCCACAACACAAGAAAATCCACCGAATGTGGGAAGCTTGTTGATAACAGTGTTTTAAGTATTGAAATTTTCCTTTTTTACTCTCTTATTTTTACGAAGGTTTTTTCGTAGTGGGTACCCGATCTGTGACGACACCATAAGAGAAGTAGCGTTGCACTTATGAAGATGACTCTTTTTCTTCCTCGCGGCGGTTGATTCAAACGACTGACGTGGTGTTGATTGGAGACTATTATACTAATAGGCAACATCGTCAATGATGGAGGGGCCACTATTAAATTTAACCCGTACTGTACCGGCGACGTCTTTTTAATTATATTCTAGCTATATTTAGACAACGTTGTGCAGTTTTAAGAAAGATCCTTGGTAGTTAAAAGGGTTGATTGAGATAGTTCGAAGCCTTATTATTTCTGGAGGCCCTATTTAAACTGACTAAAATTGTCTAATAGAAGCCAGAATACCGTTTAAAGGACGGCACCGGTACAGTATGCGCTAAGAAAGCTTTTAACCTTTTGATTCCTAAATAAACTGTACGTGACACTTCACACTATAAAACAATAGAATACAAAATATAACAAAGGTAAATACAATAAAGTTAGGTAGACTGATAGGCTAATGATGTACTGTATCTTTGACGATGGCAGAATGTTTAATAATTTAGTAGTTGATTTATCGGTACTTAATGAATTAATATGAAACTGCTATGTCTGCATCGTATTATAGACAGGCTTTCACAATTAACACCATATTTGGCTATAACACTTTGTTTTAGCTAAGCAGTAGGCCTATAGCTTAACAAAAAAACTAAATCTGATATAGGCCTACACTATTTTCGTATCTTTAAGTTAGATCTTTACCAATATTTTAATTTTTTAATTTATTTCACCCCAACACCAAAACACCTCAAATGACATTAATGAAAGCATATAGCCTATGTGATCCACCGGGATTCGAACCTGGGTTATCTCGCACACATTTTTAAACACTAACCATTGACACTCATCATTTGGTACACTTCGAGACAACTTGATTACATATTAAACATTATTGAACCCTTAAAGTACGTATACGCTAGTTTAAAACTTGAGATAAACAATATGGGAGCCGAAGGATTGATACATTTTTACTCAATTGTATCATCCTTACCTGGGTATTGTTTGTTACTACCAGTCAGAATACGTTGAAAGGCCGGCATCACACCCAAAAAGGCTTAAGTAATTATTGTAACTAGTGTGTGTGTTTTTTTTTTAAAGAGACAATGAACGGAGGAAGGAAAAACACAGATAAAACAAAAAGGTCCATGTGCCTAAAGGCATCCTCCATTCATAAAATGTTTGTAACAACTGGATTTAAACTTTTGTAGATTGTAAGTTTGTGGAAAGCACCTCGAGGGAAGTGAATTCCAAAGAGTAGTAGTTCTAGGGAGGCGCTCTCAGCTGCCCTAGTTCTACGGGGAAAAATGTAACATAACTTGAATAAACCGTACTATAATGTAAAACTTGCCAAATAAACAAACCAAAACAGGGACAACACAATATATAGGCAAAAGAACTTGGAAATAAACGATCACAAAACCACCACATAGGGTGTACATCACTACATGAGCAATTCATCTGTTTCCCAAGCAACCTAATCGCACATATAACAACGCATTATCGTCACGTTCAAGGAATTAGTCAATTTGGGAAGTTCAGGACGTTCTGGTAAATTTGACTAAATTATGTATGAATAAAGAAACTACAATTTAATGTCAAAATATGTCATTAAAGAATGTGCAACCTGACAAAATATTTATATTAACAATAGTACAAAATACATATAGCACTCACTAACGATAGTGCTATCTTGTAGGTACTGTAGCCTACACCTGTCATCATAGTATGGACAATATGACCCCTACCAACTGCTGCCCTACAAAATACATATAGCACTCACTAACGATAGTGCTATCTTGTAGGTACTGTAGCCTACACCTGTCAGCATAGTATGGACAATATGACCCCTACCAACTGCTGCCCTACAAAATACATATAGCACTCACTAACGATAGTGCTATCTTGTAGGTACTGTAGCCTACACCTGTCAGCATAGTAGGGACAATATGACCCCTACCAACTGCTGCCCTACAAATTACCTACATTTAAAGTACAAAATAAATTAAGGGTATCCAAAAGGCAAGCAATTTATACTATCGACAGTGAATAGATACAATATAATAAAGAATAATAATTGCAATATATGAAGAAGCAAAAACAGATTTAATAAACAAAGAGTACTCTTTAAAATATAACAATTCATTTTAGAAAAATTCCATTATGACAATAGAAAAAAAATCATAATAACAATAGAAAAAATTCCATAATAACAATAGAAAAAATCAATAACAATAGAACAAGATAAACAATTAATACATGCATACAAAAAAGTAAGCAGATGTTATAAGAGAAACTTCAAGCTAAAAAAATGCTTGATTAAAATTATTGATGTTTATAATAGTCACAATAATTGACCTTAAAAATATTAAATGTATGCAACAATTTACTTACATCTAAACCTCTGTCTACTAAGAGTCTGTATAGTGCCCTATCTTTAGCCTAAAAGTAATCTACTTTAATGCAAATTTAACAAAATCTTATTAGTTGGAAATGCAAAAATACATAAGTTATTTTAATATCCATATTACAACTAGGGATAGGAAAGCTTATCACGTTAAAATTAAAATCATCAACTTTATGATATACTTTAAGAGTGCACTTTTAATTAACAATCTGTATATATACAGTATATATCAAGAACATTTTCAACTTCATCATTTACGTTACCTTGAGTGAAGGGGATGGAATTAGGATACATTTATTTAGCAGCTTTATTCAAATTTAACATTGCAAACGAGAATATCATCGATATACCTACTATTATTACTTAACAATTTAGCAAGTGCACATTTTTCTGGGAAGTTATTTTTCTTGCTACTGTCAACTAAGTCTTTTATAAATTTA
This sequence comes from Paralithodes platypus, assembly GCA_032716605.1. Taxonomy (NCBI): domain Eukaryota; kingdom Metazoa; phylum Arthropoda; class Malacostraca; order Decapoda; family Lithodidae; genus Paralithodes; species Paralithodes platypus. Next base: position 35,369,696 of record CM064581.1, read on the forward strand.
AATTCTAAAGCAAGCACAAATAAATGTGCATGGTGGTGTAATGGTTAGTGTTTAAAAATCTGTGTGTGATAACCCAGGTTCGAATCCCGGTGGATCACATATGTGCTTTCATTAATTTCGTTGGAGGTGTTTGGTGTTGTGGTGAAATTAACCCTTTCACGTTTTTATGACGCAGAAGTTGCCAGATTAGCAATCATAAATAGAGTTCTCTCACTCTTATAATTACCCCTCCAAAATTAGTTTTCTGCCCACAGCTAACTCAAAGACAACTGCAGAGGTTGAAGTAACTAAACTAAAGGTTTCTAAATACCCCTGTTGGTAACAAAGGCTTTAAAGTATCCCTAATAGGCTCAAAATCGCGTCAAAAACGTGAGAGGGTTAATAAAATATAGATTAAAGGCCTAGCATTGCTAAAATACCCTTGTATTCTTAAACAATGCTTTAGTTTTGTAGCACTATTCTATCTATCTATTGCCAAACGTCTTTATGAGGGTGGCCATACACAAAACGCCCCCAAGCGGACCTGTTCCCTGTGAAAAGGACAACCTATGCCACTTTATTTAAGGACTTATAGGATTTACCACTCAATTTAGGGTCCGTCAGATTCCGAGGCTGTTAATGGGCGAAATAATCTGAATAATGACGTTAACTTTAGAAATGGAAATGCTAATCCATCTATTTCTGTAGACAACGCTCATTCCCACAAAATTCATTCGGTAACAGGCGGTGCGAAGGGAAAGACTTTGTTTAAGAATACCACCCATAGGTATACGATAATTTGTCTTGACTTTTAACACGACTAAAATGCAATGGAATCTTGAACCTTCTCAATAACACATCCTCTCAGTTTATTATGACTATGAGTAGACAAGTTTATTAAGTTTAGAAAGAGTCTGTGGGAGTCAAAGTATCGAAATAATCGAGCCAGTTGATTGCTAAGGATCCTCCTAAACTATAAAATGTTGTTATGTGTTGCAAGAATATAATAGAGGCGCTATATTACTATAAGGGTTAACACCACTGTATTGCAATGTACTCTCTAACACCACTTCCTCACATGTAAATGCAATATGACTTACATTTATATCACTCTGGCTTCGTATAATGACTGTTCATACAAATATTTAATACAAGTTGAATGAATGTAGCTTTTAACCCATTCTGTACCAGCGACGTCTGTTACATTTGATGCTAGCTATACTTAGACGATTTGGTGCAGCTCAGGAAGGATCTGTGGTAGTTAAGTGTTGATTGAAATAGTTCGAAGCCTTATCATTTCTAGAGATCCTCCCTAAACTGAATAAAATCTATTAGTAATAGCCAGACTAAATGAAAAAGGATGTCGACGGCACAGAAGGGGTTAACAAGACTTAATGTAACTTTTTAACTGGAATGAATTACATATTAATAGCATGACACTATCTATATGACATAATTACATGTAACGTGTTAACATAACTTAGTAATATGGATTTTTTAAATTGACTTGATTACAACTGAATAACACATTAATGTATAACTATTTTACTGCTTCCCAGCCTATGGTTGGACGTAGGGTTTCGTAGTTGTGCATAATTATTATAAGATCGTCGCTGTGTGTCTGTGTGCCTGTCAACAGGAAAATCCAAACATTTATGCACGAATATCGTAGAATATTGGTGAGTACTTGCATTTGGTATGTAAAATAGAGTCGACAAAGTTTTAGTTAAGAATCGATGACTGGTGACCCCAAGCCCCTTCAACTATCTCTTTATACATTACCATTCATGGTTCTTGCTCCTCAATTTTCACGAACGTTACTGTGCTAGTTCTAGGTTACAATAACACTTTACATACACCATTTGGTAGTAATTGTATCAAACTAATGGGAATCCCCCACTGGGACTTGCAACCACTAAACTAACATGATACAATCTCAAACACTGTTTATGGATTTACTCAATTCTATTAATCTTTTGTTGTCTAAATATATCTTAAATAACTTTTGGTGATATTTATATTACCCAAGGGTCCTTGACCTGCCTAAATTAACATCATAGATTTTTTCCATAATAAAATTTCAAATTACAGAAATATGATAAATACATTAATTGGTTTTCTATAAAGAATTGATAAAATGTTAGTCAAGGTGTTTCTTTATAAGTCTACCTATTTTTTGTGGGTGAAATAGAGTTTGGAGAAATAGTGGGGTGAGAAGGAGCGTGTCTATGTTGATGATTATTGAATGCAACACCGCTCCCATGGAACTTTTGTTTTTGTTTTTCTATATGAATGGAGGAGACAAAAAGCAAAGCTGCCTGTAACAAGTGTCTCCCCCTAATTTGAAGGAATGATATGCCAAATTCCAGGTATGTTAGAGTCAAAATTTCTGGACACACGAAGCTTGAAGCAGTTTAAGTCATAGGATAAGGGAATACAGATTGAGGGAGAGAGTTCCAAAGCTTACTTGTTGAGTAGAAAAAAGACTGGGAAAATCGGTTCAATCTTGGGTTAGAGAGTTGGACAGAATAGGGATGGGAGTGTGTTGAAATGCGAGTGTCCCCCACTCTCTGTAAGGTAGGAGGTATACACTGAGAAAGTTCTGAAGAACACTGATTATTGTAATAGCGGTAGAAGAGTGTAAGAGATGCAACATTATGGCGTGTAGAGAGAGACTGTAGGGAATTATTAAGAGGCGAGTTGATGAGACAAAATGCTTTTGACTCTATTCTTTCAAGAAGTCGGTATGGGTTGAACCTCCCAACACATGCGAACAATACTCTATACATGGTTGTACTGTGCACCTATACAGAGCAAGAAGTTGTGTGGGGGTGAAGAACCCAGAGGTGGTTGACCACACCTAACTTCTGGAACGCTGTTATAACAAGAGTGGTAATGTGATCTTTCCGAGGAAGGCTTGAAGAAAAAGAAACACCAAGAATACTGAGAGAAGATAAATGTTTGATTTGTGTATTGTTGATATATAAGGGATAGATGTGTGGAAGATCGAAATGAGTAGATAAATGAAAAAATTGAGTTTTGGAAGCATTGAAAGTAACAAGATATTCTCTGCCCCAATCAGAAATAGTTGATATATCAGAAGATAGGAGTGCTTTGACCTCATCACGTGAGTTTTTGAGTGATTGCATGCTGGGTCGTTGTGGAAAGCTAGTTTAATTGTGTGAGGTAGAGTCATAAGCATTTGAGTGGATAGGACTGGAGATACAGTTGAGAGATCATTAGTGAATATTAGAAAGTTTGACCGAGGTCTAGGGAGGAAACTAAAAAAAAAAAAAAAAAAAAAGATAAATATATGATCAAATAATTATATACGCAGGTAATTTGTTTACAGTGAAGGAAATGGTAGTGTGATGGTAGAGGTTAATGGTGGTCAGCTACTGCGAGTGTTGTAACAGGATAAGGGCCGGTATGTAGACACAACAACAGGAAACAGGCGGGTTCCGGTCTATATATCTGTATCTGGTAATTCTCAGTATGATGACACCAGACGTTCTTATTCTACTTATAAATATTTTCACTGGGGCAGGGGGTTTAAGGGGGGATGGGTGTATTTATTTCCTCATTTATGTATATTTTTATAATTTATTTTTAGTTTTCTCCCTAGACCTCCACCATGCTTAGATACAGAGCCCCAGACCGGCAGCCTTCATAATTTACTGAGTCTGATAGGAGGCCCTGTGGTATGGATAGGATGGTCGATCACATGGGTTTTTCCTATTTCAGTTGGGGAGCTGGCAAACGTATCTTAATACTCCAGCAATAGGGCTTGTAATTCTTCTCTTTGTTGGCTTGATAGGTGATCTGGTAAGGTTGGTATGGCGGGCAGTGTCGTGGGGGTCTACATCGTTGAAAGTCTCTAAATCTTCGATGATGAGACCCTTGGGCAAAGTGATGGACAACTCAGTGATATTCGCTATTTGCACAGCATGCATATGTGGTGGTAGAATGGCACTTTGAATCAAACATCTGGGGGTTAGAGGCTGCTCTAAATTGGGCGTAATGCTGGGGTCACACATTCACGTATATCGCTCCCGTATGCTCCCGTCAGGCGTGATCGCCAATTTTGTGTTCTGACGGGCGTAGTCCGGCCGTGTACGCCCGTATAGACTACGACTATTGCACTTCCCGACATACGTACCGTGACGGGGCCAGTGTTACGTCAGACGTAATGTAGTCGTATGGAACTACGTACGTGCTTGCGACTTGCGTAAGCATGTCCCCGTTAGTCCGCCTGGGCTGCCCGATTTGCGGGAACACAGGCCACGCCCATGGCCACGCCCCCACAAGACCTGCGTAGCTGAGGCCGTACGTCTTGGGAGTTTTTAGGACTTACGTGGACTGTTTCCGAACAATCGTAGGCACACCCCGTCTGTCCAAACACAGACAAAGACAGTCTTTGTCAACCACGTTGGTCTGGGTTGGAATCTGGGAACTACAAAAGGGCAGGAATGGCCACACCATTCCCAGTCCTTCATCGGCACCATGAACAACATCGCGGAATTCATCCTGGAGGAGTTCAATTTTGTGAACTCCCTTTATAGAGGAAAGACCATTCATCCATGTAACCTTTAACCCGCTGAGTGCCAGCCAATTTTGAGGTGTGCTTCTGCCAGTGCCAGAGTTTTTTTTTTTTTTTTTTTTTTTTTGGCTAAATCTATCAAGTTGGGAGAGAAAGGAAGGATAATGGTAAAAAAAACACTCCCCTCGCCAGAAATCAGGTCCCATGGTCCCAAAAGTAGCTGAAAAGACACTATAGACTACAGAGACTTTTATGGTATCGGAATGTATGGGTGGGAGGGTGGTGGGAGGGTGGTTTTGGGGTTGGTTGGGGGAAGGTAGAAGGGTAATTGACTTGTGTTACACATATGAAGCCGATTGGTGAGGTAGTTTCACCACCACGGATTTTCCTTTTTTTCATTATCTTCGTACGGATACGCTGGAAGTGAGTGGTGGGAGGCGGTTGGGGGTGTGGTGGGGGGAAGGCAGAAGGGTAAGGGACTTGTCACACAAATATGGAACCGATTGGTGCAGTCGTTTCGCCGCCACAGATTTTCCTTTTTTTTCCTTCTGACGGGACCGACAGTCAGCGTGTGGGTGGGAGGAGGAATTTGGGATTTTTGTGGTGGGTAGCCTAAAGGGTAAGGCACATGTGATAAAAATATGAAAGCCATAGGTGCAGTCGTTTCGCTGCTACGATTTGTTTTCGGCAGGGTGCAGAGGGTGGCAGGGTTGGCTTGTTGGTTGCTGCTCCAGTGTGGTGAGAGGTGTGACTGGAGTGTCCCCCGCTGGTCCCCCGCTGGTCCCCAGCTGTCCCCACCGTACAACGGTGCCGCGTCTTCCCACCAACCCGCAGTGCGGCGGTTCTGCCAGATGCGGCCGGACTAACGTAAACTTTCCCGTTTGATGGGAATATTTTACGGTTGACGGGAGAAGCTTACGTTTGACCGGGCTAGCTGCTACGTCTTACGGGGCTGCTCCCGTAAGATGTAGCAGCTAGCCCGGTCAGACGTATGATTTCCTGACTTTTGACATACGTGAGCGCGAGCCACGTATCTGATTCGAAATCCAAAACATACCGGGCGGCCTTGGCCGCACCCACCACCTCCCAGACCAGCGTGGCTACTCCCGCCATGCGTACCAACCCCTACGACTAGACACAATTTTATTTACGTTTTGCATACTAAGCCCTTACGTTTTACGTATTCGGTTGCCAACTACCAATAAACCTTCGTACGGGAGCATACGGGAGCATATACGTGAATGTGTGACCCCAGCATAAGCATCATGGTGATATTGCTCGGTTTTACGAGGGGCACCCATGCCTAATGGTGAGGTGGTATGGACAGGGACTTGTTGTGACAGCAGTTGTAAAGATAGTTTGGGTTGGTGGTAGAGCTTCGATGATGCTTGAAGGTGTTGTTTTCGCGTCTTGAGATGCCTTCAATTCTTGAGATTTGTTATTATATGATTGCTGGATGGTTGCAATTCTGGTATCATTGCGGGTCTTATTTTTGTTTTTCTTTTTCCTCTGTTGAATCTCAAGAGTCGTGCCCCGCAGTCAATGTGCGCTTAAAGCCTCTCCATTAAATTGAGGCCAAAGTACCCGTCGTATTGATTGCATCGTGAATCAAACACTACAAAAGGGTGGGCACATGACACGGTTGGTTCAGGGGTCATTATTTGAGGTGGTGTAGTTTCCCCTTTCAATGGGAGCACGGTGCCAGCAGCACATACTAAATTTGATGGTGAGTGTTTCAATGGACCCAATTTCTTTTTGTGTGCCCCATAAAACTTGGTGAATATACTTGAACGTGTGGCTCCTGTGTCTACTAGGAGCCTCACGTGTACACCATTGATATTAAGTTAAGGACACCTAAGTTATTGATAATGTAGTAAAGGCCTCTCAAACTGGTGAGTGGGGGGAGGGGGAGAGAGGGTTAATAATCCAGTACATCGTCGCTTTCTGATGAGATATTATCCATTATTTCGATCAAAATCCTCATTAAAATTGGCGGAAACACACACACGATTTTTCCACCAGGGATGAAAAGCGAGGGAAATTAAGCAACTGATGAGAGGTGTGTGTCAGCCGCACACTCCCATTGGCTGGCAGGGTGTCGTCACAGGCGCGCGACCACTCCATTGGCTGGTAACCTTGCCTCTGTTCCGAGATGAGGATTGTGTTGCAAGACGGATACCACGTACCCTACGTAGAGGAGGTGGTATACACTGGGAGAGCTCTGAGGAACACTGATTATTGTAGTAGCGATAGAATAGCGAGAGAGATGCAACATTGCGGCGAAGAGGGAGAGATTGCAGAGAGTTGGTGACTGGACGTGAGTTAATGATACAAAAGGCCTTCCTTTTTACTTTGTATAGTAGTGTGGTGTGAGAGGATCCACCCCACACATATGAACAATACTCAATAAAATTACGCACTGTTCCCCAGTACAGAGGAAGAAGCTGTGCAGGGGTAAAAAAAAACTTGAGGCGATTGAGCACACCCAGCTTCTGGAAGGCTGCCATAGCAAGACTGGTAATATGGTCCTTCCAAGTGAGAGCAGAAGAAAAAGAGACACCAATAATATTGAGAGAAGATAAAGGATTGATTTTTGTATTGTTGAATAATAAGGGATAGTCCTCTGGGAGTTCCGGAAGGGTAGGTTGATGGAGAATTTGGGTTTTGGAAGCATTAAAGGCAACAATTGCCCCAATTGGGAATAGTAGTTAGATCAGAAGATAAGTGTTGTATGGCTTCATTACGTTTGTTTTTGAGGGATTGCTGGCTGGGGCGTTCTGGAAAACTAATTGAGAAATGTAAGGTAGAGTCGTCTGCGTATGAATGGATGGGACTGGAGGTACAGTTGAGAAGATCATTTAAGAAAATTAGAAAGAGAATAGGAGATAGGACAGAGCCCTGAGGAACACCGAGGTTGACAGGATGAGGAAGTGAGCGATGGCCGTCCACAACCGCAGGTATAGAACGGCCGGAAAGGAAATTAGAGACAAAGGCACAGATGGCGGGATAGAAACCGAAGGAGGGTAGTTTAGAAGTTAAAGATTTGTGCCAGACTCTATCGAAGGCCTTTGATATGTCTAGCGCAATAGAAAAGGTCTCAACAAAGTCCCGAAAGGAGGATGACCAAGAGTTAGTAAGATATGAAAGAAGATCACCAGTAGAGCGACCCGAAGCCATACTGGCGATCTGAGAGTAGATTATGGGAAGTGAATGCTTAAGAAATTTGGAAACAAGAATAGTTTCAAAAACTTTAGAGATACAAGAGATTAGAGCAATTAGACAATAGTTGGAGGGTTGAGAGCGGTCACCCTTCTTTGGGACAGGTTGAATGAGAGCAAGCTTCCAGCAAGAAGGGAAGACATTAGAGGAGAGACAGAGACGAAAGAGTTTGCCTAGTCAGCACGGAAGCACAGTTTTTTAGTACAACAGGAGGAACACAGCCCGGACCGTACGCCTTCTTAGTATTAAGCCCAGAGAGGGTAGAAAGTACATCTATAGTAGAGATTAGGATATTAGGCATAAGTAGGAGAGAGGGGGGAGGGGGGGAAGAGGGAGGAATAGCACTGGAATCATCCAAGGTGGAGTTTCTAGCGAAAATTTGAGCGAAGAGTTCACCTTTGTCAGATGAAGAAGTGATGGTTGTGCCATCAGAGTTGAAAAGGGGAGGGAAAGACGAGGAAGAAAAATTGTTGGAGATGTTTTTGGCTAGATGCCAGAAAGCTTGGGAAGAGCTAGAGTTGGATAGTTCAGTGCATTTATTATTGATGAAAGAGTGCTTGGCAAGTCGAAGAACAGATTTGGGTTGATTCCGGGCAGAAAAATAGGAAGAATGAGATTGTTGAGTTTCAAGGCGTCGGTACCATTTGAATGTTTCCTCCTTGTTGCGGACAGCGGTAGAACAAGCATGAGTAAACCAAGATTTTTTGCATTGGTCTGAGAGAAAGAAAATGGAATGTATGCTTCCATGCCCGAGAGGATTACCTCGTTACTGAGTTCAGCACTCTCCGAGGGTCCTCGGCCACGGAAGCAAAAGTCATTCCATGGCAAATCAAAGAAGTACTGCTGAAGAGCCTCCCAGTCGGCAGCGCCAAAGTGCCACAAGCGCCGCCGGTTGGGAGGATCGGGTAGCCGTATTGGAGAGATAGGACAGTTGACGGAGATAAGTTTATGGTCGGAGGAGCTCAAAGGAGAGGAAAGATTGACAGTATAAGAAGAAGGGTTAGAAGTTAGAAACAAGTCAAGAATGTTGGGCCGATCTCCGAAGCGATCCGGGATACGGGTTGGTTGCTGAACCAACTGCTCTAGGTCATTTAGGATAGAAAAGACGTAGGGTTGTATATATATATATACTGTATATATATATACAGTATATATATATATATTTTTTTTATAATATATGAAAAATTCCTCATTAATACAAACGTACAAATATTGAATTAAATTTATTACGCACTTTTCTTTAATAATACATAAATCATACATTTGAAAATTAAAGTAGTAGATAATTACTTAACCCGTACAGCCCCAGCGACGCGTCTGACGCGTCGGCGATGTATGTAACGCACAGCCCCAGAGACGCGTCTGGCGCGTCACCCTAATTGCGCCGACCGTAACCTCAGGTGTAGCCACTCAAGAGGGCTCAGATTTGTATGGGAACTGTGTACGTATCCCACGCAACCGTGCCGATGATTGAAAACTCTCAAAGTCCACGTGCGTGCGCGTGAGCGCGCAATAACCTGTTTTTTTGGGGTAATTGCCTTCAATTTTGTACTCTTGTAAAATACGTTTTCGGGGGCTCTGTAGGACCATTCTTTAAGCTTTTTGAGCGGTTTTTCGTGGTTTTTCCTTCATTCCTAACCCATTCGCTATTGTTTCTGGAATAAAACCATTTTTTGAAAACTGGCCGGGTTCTGGTGAACAAACTTTACAAAACTAGCCGGGGCTCCACGGGTTAAGTCCACCAGTTTATTCAATAACAGACATTGAAATGCTGGGTGTTAAGAGAATTCTCCTTAAAATTAAGGGAATTTTGGCCTCACAAAAATATCTGGGCATGGCGCGGTTCCGAATCCAGGTCAGAAAGCATGCCAGACTCTCGCTGTACCACTGTACTACGCTCGGACGTATAATAGGTAAACAACCTTAGTTATATTTGAAGAACCAGGTGATAGTCTCGTGGAGGCTATGCCTACACACATGGAGAGTATATTAGACTTACCCCCATTGACAGTTTACGTATCCCCAAACGTCAACTCCGCGTAGTTCTGTGGTTTTGCGGGATTTTCGGGTTCGGGGCAATACAGTAATAAGCGAAGACACACGGATATCTGTAGATGAAGTCAGATTTACTTTAGTTTGCTCTAAAAAGAATTAATCTGAAAGCTCTGGACGTACTAGTATAATATTTAATCTTCTGTAGGATGCCAAGGATGAAGTCCACCTTAAATTAGCTCAGCTCTTTACCCAGTGTAACAATGAGAGCAATGTTAGTTAGTTAAAATAGGACTATTAAGGACTATTGGATTATTAAGCCAGCACACTGTAAGTCAAGAATAGCGTCAGGAATGGAGCCTCTCTGCGAGAACCCGGCCATTCCCTTGAGAACAATGTTCAATGTATTAGTAACTTTACAATAAATGTGATATGAACAAATTTAGCAACTACCCTTACATTAACTTATTGTTAATTAGTTTCAGTTGTTTTCAAAAATTCTCACAACTAGATTAGCTAAATTTCTAAATCCAACAGTTTCGGGAACAAGTAGGATTTATAAAAGGATATTGAACACATACAATGAATCAGTTAATTGAGAAAGCCTCAGGTTATGATCTACTTTTTTGTCTAAATTTTGTAGAATATGAATAAACTTTTGATTTGGTAGAGAAAGTAACGCTACTAATACAAAATATTTGAAACATACAAAACTCCTAATGAATATACCGGGGTATACCGCAAATATTTAGTAGTGGCCCCGGAATCATTGACGATATGCCTTATACAGTTATGGCACTCTTCAAACTCATGCATCAGCTGTTTGAACCAACAACCGCCTCAGAGTGTTAAACAGGCCTACATCGTAAGCGTATGTTCATTCTCTTACGGAATTGTCATTATGATCAGGAGCTCACTACGAAAAAACTTCATAAAAAAATAATAAAAGAAAAATGAATTAGAACTACTAAAAGCAATGCTTCCCATCATGTGGATGTTCAAGGCGTGGGTCTGCCCGCAGACGCTGCTGTGTCCAGCGCCATTCGTCCTTCAATGATATATCAAGATAACTTAAAAACATCAAATACGAATGGGAAGGGGATGGAAGGGAGGGCCGGAATCGTCAATGATTCTGGGGCCACTACTAAATATTAGGTCTTTCTTCTTCCCTCTGAGACTCAAACCTATAATTTATTAGTGGCTCCTCCATCATTGACGATATGCCTGATATCTCAAGTCTGGAGGGGGACACTCGTGACAAATATTCAAACCACTAACAAATCAACAATAGGATGAGAAAAACAACCCAGATAAGGAGTTCTAATACTTTATTTTGTACATTCAAATTGTTTTATAAAAATTGTAAAGTAATACAGGTAGCGTACTTCAAAGAAGTCCTGCGTGCAAACCTTCTGGGAATTATGGGATATAAGTCCAGAACAGTTGCTTAACATAACCTATCAGGTACATGTAAAATTAGATCATAAATGTATGCAACATTCTAATAATTAAATAAATCTTTATTTTAGGAATATCTATTCTTATACAAAAATATACTAACTCATGACTCTGGTAAGACCCTGAGTATGGTAAGGTACATGCATTTTTTTTTTTTTTTTTTTTGTCTATGTGATTGAGGAAGGCAAAAGGCATAACTGCCTATAGCGAGTGCCTCCCCCATAGTTGAAAGAGTGACAGGGCCAAAATCAAGGGACGTTCGAGCCAAAATGCCTGGACACACGGAGTTTGAAGCAATTTAAGTCATAGGAAGAGGGAAAGACTGATTCTGGGAGAGAGTTCCAGAGCTCAGCTGTTGAGTAGAAGAAAGTTTGAGAGTAACGTTTCACTCTTGGGTTGGAGAGTTGCACAGAGTAGGGGTGGGATTATATATCACAATATATTTGGTCATGTATATCAATACAAAAATATTAAGACTTATTGCAAGTACTGAGGATCTTATGGTAAATACATATTACCTAAACTATATTTCCATGTATTTGAAATACCAAAACGAAAATATATTATTGAACTGTACTTCCAGTTCTTAAGATTAAGTGTATCACAGTGCCTATGCACTCACAACCTGTCCGGCGGGGCTGAGGGTCTTAGCTAACAACTGCCCCACCCCCTTCGTTTTACTCTTAATATTAACCTTAATCCTAAAAGCACCAGACTATCAGACTCGTTGTCTCAATGCGGCACAGGTTAGACTCGGTTTATCTAGGGCAATAGATAAGTAACGCGTTAGGAAGGTATAATTGGATGCCCATAATTGCGTATTTTCAATATCTATGATTGAATAATTCTTCAAGAACCTGAGAGACACTGCCTATTTACGGATGTCATGTGCACGTCCTACGGGTTACTTTCCCATATCACATCGACAAGTAAAGTTACTAGCTTCCTCTTCGTTCTATTTACCCAGAGGGCGCCCGGTTGGTTAGGCCGGGACACTCCCATAAAATTCATTAGAGATTTCACCGGGCATAATTTATGGTGAGTATCTCCTCTTTTGAGCGCCGGAACCGTGCATGCCGTAAAAACATGCTCACTGTGCTCGTTTTTAGCTATGAAATTAGGAGACATTGCGTCGTCCAAACCTGAGACAATTCGGTTCGTTGCTCATCGCCGCCAGCTCAGATACCCGGTTTCCTGTAGCCAAGGCCATAAGGAACACAGCCTTCTTTAAGATTGAATCAAAAGTAGGATTGTGATTATATTTCTGAGAATTTAATAAAGACAAAGCTTTGTCAAGTGACCAGGTAGGCATGGGCGAAACTTGAAACATGCACGCATGAAACCCTTCCCTTCCGCCAGCGGTACAGAGAGCCCAGGTAAGTAAAAAAAGGGGACTCTGATAGCTGTCATGTGATGCTTGAGTGTGTTACTACTGACAATCGTTTATGCTCAAATAAGTAATCCAGATATTTGAAAATTAACGATACCGATGCTTCAGTTTGGTCAGTTTCCACAATCCAAATAGTAAAAGATTTCCAGTGTGACTGATACTGACGTCTGGTTGAAGGTGTGTACTGATGAATAAATTTATTAGTCACGCTTTCTCCAAAAGGGGCTAACCATTTGGCCCTTTGAATGTCCAGAATGCAAAAGTCAGCAAGGTCTTTAGGTTGCCAATTGTCTCCAAGTGGAAGTACGAGATCGGGAGTGACACCGGGTTCTCGCACCACGTCTTCAATTGGGAGTACCAAACCTGAGCCGGCCACAGGGGCGCGATCAGCGAGACTATGCCCCGATAATCCCGTAGTTTGTGAACTACTTGACACATGAGTGAAGCGTCGGGTGGTGGAAACAGATAGATGGAATTCCATCTGTTTCAATCCGTCAGCAAAGCATCGGGACCCCCCGCTGGAGTGACTCCCCGGCGGGTTAGGTAGAGAGGGAGTTTGTGGTTTTCTTCTGACGCGAATAAGTCCACTTGTGGACGGTATGGCTCTGCAATCTTCTTTTGGAAGATGGTTTGCTTGAGCGCCCATTCTACTATTTTGCTCCATCTCCGAGACAGATCATCTGCCCAGACGTTGGCCACGCCTGGCAGATAAGATGCGTGAAGTTGAATGTTTAGCTTGTCAGCTAACACAAAAATCTTTTCCGACAACTCTAGCAACGTTTGAGACCTCGTTGATCCTTGCTTCTGAATGCAAAACACGGCATTCAGATTGTCCATTCGAAAAGCTATTGATTTCCCCTCCAGTGTGGAACCGTGAGCCTGAAGGAATATTAAGGGAACTAGTAACTCTTTCGCATTGATGTGAAACTCCTTGGATTGGGACCAAAGACCTTGATCCTGATGCCCCAGGTTTGACTGATAACCTCAACCCACCGTCCCCGAAGCATCGGTATCTACCCATACCGTCGGCGGAGGAGAAATCCACGTCATAATTGAATGCAATGTTTCTGGCCTTGCCCAGACTGCTAGTAAGTTGTGGATTAACTTTGGGATTTGCCACGACTTTTCCGCCGGCAACAGCGGAAAATGTTTGTTTCCCTCCAAGATTAACCTCTTTACTTTCAACTGGCCAAACTTTACAGTAAGTTGAATCCAGTTGAGAGAGCCGACAAGGGACTCCCACACCTTCCTCGTGGTAGTCAAGCTGTGAAGAAAAAGGAACAATTTCCTGCTAAATCTGTTCCGATTGTCCACACTCACCTGAGTGTTAGGTGTGTTGTGTCCCATACCAGCCCCACCCACTGAATTACCCTTGTTGGGACAAGATTCGACTTTGCCAAGTTGATATTGAACCCCAGGGCTTTGACATGGGTTAGAATGGAATGTACATCTTTGAGGCATTGTATCTTGGACTCTGCCACCACCAGCCAGTCGTCTAGGTACCACATCACCGTGATCCCTTGTTTTAACAGTGGTAACAGAGCCTGTCAGACTAATTTGGTAAAGGTCCTCAGTGCCAGGTTCACACCGAAAGGCATCCTTTGAAAGACATAAGTCTGATGCTCGATCTTCATAGCGAGGAATTTTTGGAACCTTTTGTTTACTGGGACATGCCAATAGGCTTCTGTCAGGTCTAAAGAATACATCCAACCTTGCGGCGGAAATGTTAACCTGATCTGATTCACAGTGAGCATCCTGAACGATGCGTTGTGCATGTAGTGATTTAGGTGAGACAGATCTATTACCAGCCTCATCTGAGCACTGTCCCTCTTTGGCACGAGAACAATTCTGGAAATGTAAACTGGGCAAGTTGGATTGACCGGGACAATGATACGCTTGGTTATCATTTCCTGGACTAGTGACTCCACCTCTAAAGAAACATGATTGACTTCTAAAAGTTGACATAAACGAGGTCGTCGGAGTCACCGCCAAGTGATGCCCTTGCGTACCACTGTCCGTGCCCAAGTCCCCCGGGGCCAAGCCCGGTGACACGTCCGGAATGATCCAGTCCCGCAACTGGGCTTGTCCGGCAGAACTATTCTCGGATCCAACTTGCCCAATACAGGCCCCGGGAGTGAGAGAGTTTTGTGGATGACTAGTTTTTTTAATGTGATGTGGTAGGGGTAGACGGCTGGTTGGCAGTAGTAGACTTTGATTTTTGTCCTGGTTTACTCTTAGTCTGTCCTTTGTACCACTTACTGGAACTCTTACCCTGTTTGTTTTTGTTAGCATGACTGCTTCCCGGCATGGAAGGGGTGTTGAAGTTCGGAAAAAACTTAGTCCCACTTGGGTGACTCTTGTGACTACATTTTTATTTAGTGTAAGGCTTAGCAAATTTATGTGACTCCTTCCGGGCCGGGGAGGCAGCCTGTCTAGCAGAGTCTACGAGGCTAAACACAGTCCTCCCGGTATCATGAACTACAAGATTTGATGTTAAAACTGGGGACAGAATGACATGGCGCCCAATCTTCTCTGGCAACTTTTTCACCAGATAGACTCTAAGGTCCTGACGCGCACAGACCGCCCCCAAGAAGGCGACCCTAACGTCGCCAAGGGATTGAATAGAGTTCTGGAGAACAAAACGTCTAGAGAGAGATAGGGCTTTCTTAGCGTTGGAATCAGTTATTGCCTGAGCCGTCCTGACCAGAGACTGTGCGATCTGGCGACTGAGTAAGAACTGAGACAGTAGCCTCAGAGCCTTTTGCCTTAATTTATAGTCTTTATCCAGCTGAGTTGGGGGGGGGGGGACTAGAAAAAGGGTCTTGTATTTCCCACAAAGACAACTTAGGGGCGGTGAGAAAATCAAGCAAAGATTGAGGTTCACCCCCGGCTATAGCGACGGGCAGTGAAAAACAATTATGCTGTTCTTGTGGTATCTGGTGAGAAGACTTACTTGTAATCGTGGAAGCGAACTTTTGCGCCTCCGCCTCCCAATCCACCCATGGACCTGTACCTATCTTCCCGATCTGCAGGACCGGGTTGCCGGATTGGTCACGGATAGGAATTGCATCTAATTCCGGCGTTAAATGTGCCAGAGCCTTAACGTCATTAATTAAACCCATCTACTTTCGACCAATCCGATTAAAGTCGTGTATAAGAGGGAGGAGGCAAAGCTGGGGAGGAAGCATATACAAAGAAGTCTGGGGAATATAAATTAGGAACAGCCTTAACCCTTCTTTGGCGGCGCCCGGCTATAGTCGAGTGAAATAAATGTGGCCTATGTGGCGGGGCCCGGCTATAGTCGCATGCAATTTTGAGCACGTAATGTGCTCTGAGAGAGAGCGGAGCGGTGGGAGGAGCGTAGGTTACCTCATGACCGCTCGCCACGGTGGCCGTGGAGCTACTGAGATGTACTCCGACCTACTCCACCCTCCCTCACTCGTTTCACACGTAATAATGTAAGGAAATGACCGTATTTTACCAATTTTGCCCTTCGGTTGCACGATCGTTGCAAGACAACCAGTGATCGTAAAAGGATGGTTCTGGTGTCATTGGAAAGCTCATTTAATGCCCTTTCAGGGATACATACTTGTATTACGCTCTGGCTCTTGTTTATGCATGAAAACGAGCACAGAAACAAGCTTGTTTACGGTAAAACCCCCCGCTGGGCGGCACAGTCAAATATACTCCACCACCCGCTCTTTGAGTGTTAACCCGGGAACGGCGAGGGGGGGGGTAATGAACTAGCTCCCCATGGGCGAGCATATGGGCTCCATTCAGGCCTATAATTGTCATTTTACGATAAATATCGTTATTACCTATTCATATGAGCCTATTTTACCTTCACTATGAAGATAGTAACCTGTAACAACAATCAAACCAGTGAAAATATAATTTTTCTGGTCAAAATCGCGAATATAGATGGACCAGCCCATTCATGAATTTTGGAGAAAATTGAGGCAACCCCTCCCTCCATGAGGCCTCAAGCCACACTAAGCCTACTCATACACACACTCGCTTGTGTAACACACCTGCTAGGCACGTAAGCACATCCCCCACACAGTTTGCTAATGTTAGCACAAAAATATACCAACAAATTAGGGAATAACAGGGAAAATAGGTGATAACTGAAGGGGGAGGGGAAAGGGAGGAAGGAGGGGATGTGGAGGAGTGATATGAGGTATAGGGAAAAAAAAAATTTTTTTTTGTTTTGTTTAGTGCTGTTTAACCCGGGAACTGCGGGGAGACTCTTAACCCGTACAGCCCCAGCGACGCGTCTGACGCGTCGGCGATGTATGTAACGCACAGCCCCAGAGACGCGCCTGACGCGTCACCCTAATTGCGCCGACCGTAACCTCAGGTGTAGCCACTCAAGAGGGCTCAGATTTGTATGGGAACTGTGTACGTATCCCACGCAACCGTGCCGATGGTTGAAAACTCTCAAAGTCCACGTGCGTGCGCGCGAGCGCGCAATAACCTGTTTTTTTGGGATAATTGCCTTCAATTTTTTACTCTTGTAAAATCCGTTTTCGGGGGCTCTGTAGGACCATTTTTTAAGCTTTTTGAGCGGTTTTTCGTGGTTTTTCCTTCATTCCTAACCTATTCGTTATTGTTTCTGGAATAAAACCATTTTTTGAAAACCGGCCGGGTTCTGGTGCGCAAACATTACAAAACTAGCCGGGGCTCCACGGGTTAAGAGTTCCCCCGGCGGACTGCGGGGAGACTCTTAACCCGGCAAGCGCGATAGGCCTCACGGAAGGCTTCCTATAGGGAACGCGATAGGCCTCACGGAAGCAAGACCATAAAAAAAGCCTTCCAAAAAAAAAAAAGGGCCTATCAAAACAAAGGAATTTGTCTCTAGGTGAGATCATTCCCCTCCAGTACTCATCCATGTAAATCTCACCCACCCCCCTCCCCTCCTTCCCCACCTTATTCCCCCCTCCCTCCCCTCCTCAATTATCACCTATTTTTCCTCTTATTATCATCATTTATCGGTTATTTTTCTCCCGCAATAATGTAGCACAAGTGGGTTGCAGAAAAGATCGTTATGTAACACCCAGACACCGGCCCACACCGCCCCGCTCGTCTCAGTTACCTCACAGACAGCGAGAGAGGAGGGTTGCCTGTGGCTCTCTCTCGCCTGAGATTATGACCGGGTGGCCAATATCTTCGTTTTTCACCACCCAAATGCTTTTCCCACTTATTTTAGCACTCTTGAAGGTTCATATATACATCATATATGTAAAATAAAAGCATACCGAAAACAAATAATGCTCTATATTGTAAATATAACGAATTCTGTCAGAATCCAAGGCTAGAAATGCACAAATAACTACCCTAGCCCCTAGGTCTATTTCGCGCTTGTCAGGTTAAGAGTGAGTGAAAACAAAAATCAACTTTTGATATCAATTTTTTTTTTTTTTTTTTTTTTTTTTTTTTTGGCCCCTGGGCCATGCAAAATCTCAGTCCTCTACCTCCCCTCCTTCCCCACTTTCCTCCTCTCCTTCAGTTATCACCTATTTTCCCTGTTATTCCCTTATTCTGAGGTATATTTTCGTGTTAACATTAGAAATCCGGTTGGAGGGTGTGGTCATCACTGATAGCAAGCGAATGCAAGAGAGAGAGAGAGAGTATCGATCGACTGTGTCTCAGTGGCCTTGGGGGAAATTGGCGGGAAAGCAATTTGCCTCACCCATACATTATACAACTCGCGGGCTATATCTCCGATTTTGACCATCCAAACGCTGTTTTCACTCGTTTTATTGTTGTTTCAGGTTAATACCTTTATAATCAACCCATAATAGGCGCATATGGATAAGTATTAATGCTATATATGGCACAATGAATATTTTAGTGACGGAAACACCTCAAATACGTCAGCACAGGGGGACGTTTCCAATTACCCCCATGCGCACTTGTTAGGTTAAATGGTATTTTTAGGCCTCCCTCTTAACCTCTGAACTGCGCATGGGGGTAATTAGAAACGTCTGTCTGTGCTGACGTATTTGAGCTGTTTCCATCACTAAAATATTCATTTTACCATAAATAGCATTAATACTTATCCATATGCGCCTATTATAGGTTGATTATAAAGGTATTAACCTGTTACAACAATAAAACAAGTGAAAACAGCGTTTGGATGGTCAAAATCGGCGATACAGGCCGGGAGTTACATAATGTATGGGTGAGGCAACCTCCTTTCCCGCCAATTTCCCCCAAGTCTGGAGAGACACTGTCGATCGATACTCTCTCTCTCTCTCTCTTGCACTCGCTTGCTAACAGTGATGACAATGCCCTGCTTGCAACTCGCTAATGTTAGCACGAAAATATACCTCAGAATAAGGGAATAACAGGGAAAATAGGTGATAACTGAAGGAGGGGAGGAAAGTGGGGAAGGAGGGGAGGTAGAGGACTGATATTTTCTCTGACTCTTAAGAGTCTTCCCGCAGTCCGCCGGGGGAAGTCTTAAGAGTCTTCCCGTAGTTCCCGGGTTAATAATAAATTAGTCATGAAAGTGAAGGTCACATCTTATGGCTACAATTATTAAAATTAACAATTAATAATACTAATAGAACCTAGCCATAGAACACCCCTACATCGATGCTGGCCACGAGGCCTAGGGCAAGCAACACGACGACACAGCAACACTCTTACCTCCAGGAAGAAACCAGTAGCCAACCTCATCACGACGAACAGCTCGCATGGAAGGGACGACCCAGAAAAACTACAGAAAGCTCTTCACCACGTGAAGTAACTCTTAAACTATAGAGTCTGCCGTTGAACACAAAAACGTTCAGCCTACCAGAAACGTAGCCGAAAAGCGGTGCCCTGGATCAGTAAGCCTTCTAAATAACTAGTTAGACTAACCTGAGAGCACAAAATGCAAAAACTATGGCGGCCAAGTTCACAGGCAAACGAGGGGACGCCAGCCTAATCTCCCTTATAAAAACACACTCCTGGGGGCCGTGCCAACGGGGGCGCCCGACCTATCTAATCTAAACCTATTCTAGAACATCTCAGATAATACAAATGAGCAAAAAGACTCACTAGTAGAGACCGTAGAATGCAAAATGAAGAGAGGTCGGCAAACGCCCGTTCGTCCGCAACGGGCCCCAGAGTGCGAAGGACGAATGGCGCTGGACACAGCTGCGTCTGCTGGCACACCCACGCTTTGAACATCCACACGATGGGAAGCATTGATTTTAGTAGTTCTAATTAATTTTTCTTTTATTATTTTTTACAAAGTTTTTTCGTAGAGAGCTCCCGATCATAATGACGATTCCGTAAGAGAATGAGCGTACGCTTACGATGTAGGTCTCTTTAACACTCTGAGGCTGTTGTTGGTTCAAACAGATCATGCATGAGTTTGAAGAGTGCCATTATCGTCAATGGCATATCGTCAATGATGGAGGGGCCACTAATGAATATATATATTTTAAATATGTATTTATCATTATTATTATTATCATTATTATTATTATTTTTAGATTCGGCCAATTAAAGCCGGCATTTTGTTTTTCTTAATTTTAAACTCGATATTCTTCAATATGATAGGGGCAGGGGAAATCTATAAAGTGTATGACGAAGCTTGATTTCAATGCTTCAAATTGATTTCAAGAAAGTCATTATGTCATTCTTCTAATTCCCAAGGCCATGAGTTGAACATTACAAAAATAATCACTGAGATGCCGGAGGATAAAGTAATTCCAGACACGAACACCAACCCATTACCACCGACAAACAGCTTACATGACCAACTGTAACGGGAAGAAATTGCACTTCCCCTTTTGGTGTGTAACAGGGAAGAATTGTACGTTCCCTTTGTAGTATCTTTTGTAGGGTTGACATACCTTTAAGACTTTTTCCCCTTCATTCATTCCTCACTAGATTAGGGTGAATGTATCAATTACTTGGGTTAAGTAGGGTCTATTTATTGTACAGGGTGAATTAACCTATGTCAGGAGGAGAATAATTGCTGGAATGTTTTGTAATTGAATTTAAAATCGGCACCAATAGCTGTCATCTTATGACCTGTGTCATTTTTTCCTGTTTCCTTGTAGAATTTTCCAATATTTCCCAAGTCCCTCAGAATTACTTTAACACTGTAGTTTATTCCCTCAGAACCCTTGCTTATAACTTTAAAGTCTTTCCCCCTTGAAAATGTAGAGTAAATGCAACCGGGTAACAATAACTGTTAAAAATGCCAAGGGTACGCTCTCCTAACTTTTCCTGCGAAATTACGTGCCCCGTTCCCCCTCCAGATAGTCCGGGAGCAAAGGCCGCAAATTGTATCTAGATAAAATCAACCTCATCCATACCATTGTGGAGAAAATGTGTAAAGTTATATACAAAGAGTATAATTTTTTGACATATAATGCTAAAACGTTAACTTCGAAATCTATTGTATTTACGAGATATATTGAAAAACAGATTTTGAATATTTTAGTTACCCTTCAACCGTTTTCTTCGATTTAAATCACTGATTACTTGTGAATGTTGTTTTTATGTATTACAGTTTTGTAGATAATATTTTAGCATAACTAACTATAATAAAGGACTGCTGTATTTATTACCCTTCCGTACTATTGTGGAGCGGTCCAATCTGCAAGGCAGGTAGTGTAAGAAAGGACCTCTTTGTTTAGTACCCTTCAGTACCCGACTGGGGTGCGGAGCGGTACTAACCTGCTACTACTGAGTGGTACATACTGACTACCATTCGTGCGGAAGTGTCCGTAAGCCACGCACGCGGCTTATGGATACCTCCGCACGTATGGCAGTGCTTCATCCTGGAGTTTTCGTAGCCAAAACAGTGGTAACACAATTATTTAATTATCACAAAGTTATTTGAATATAGGTTAATTGTAAACTACAAGACAATTATTATGATACACAGTTTATTTGGTCAAACAATGCAGAACTTTAAAAATCAACTAATGTAGAAATTATAATTGTTACGAATTATAAGGGAAAACGAATTTGCTCAAATGGCAACAGTCTAAAAATTAATGTTTTTAATGTGAATGCACCAATATATTTAGTTAACGAACATATATTTCGAACTTGTCTATTTTTCTAATTAGTAATTTGATACTTTTGTGTCCGTCCACTTACATGGACGACGAAAATTAACAATTTGGTAGGGTTGCTCCCGGAGGCCTAGCTCCTGCCACTTTCGTCAGAGCTCCGAGAGGAAAGGGTAGTCAGTCTCTTTCCCCCGGGCCATTTCTCTCCCTCGACTGAGGTTAGTAAACCCTTAGCTTTTAACCCGGGAACTGCAGGAAGGCTTAAGAGTTCCCCCGGCGGACTGCGGGAAGACTCTTAACCCGGGAACTGCAGGAAGACTCTTAAGAGTTCCCCCGGTGGACTGCGGGAAGACTCTTAACACCTTACGAGCGGCCTATGCGGTTTATTTATGTGTACCGCACAGCGGGGTGTTTTTAGCCAAAATAGGGCTGTTTACGTGATCATTTTCATGCCTAAATAAGACCCAGAACGTAAAACAAGTACCTATCCCTGAAAGGGCATAAACAGAGCTTTCGAATGACACCATAACGATCCTTGTATGATGGATAGTTTTCTTGCAATAACCGTGCAACGCGAGTGCAAAAAGCAGGTAATTCGGTACTTTCAGTACATAATTGAGTATGTAGCGAGTGAGAGAGGGAGGAGGGAGCTGAGATTTGTGTCAGTAGGTTCGCCGCGGTGGTCTGGAGCAGTCATACGCTCGCTAGTCTCCTGCCACCACTTGTCTCTCTCTCTCAGCCACATTACGTGCTGAAATTGCCACTCGAGTTATGTCGAGCGCCGCCACATAGTCCAGCTTTTTTTAACTCGACTTATGTTGCTCGCCGCTAAATAAGGGTTAAGAGTCAGAGAAAAAAAAATCAACTTTAACCCGTGGAGCCCCGGCTAGTTTTGTAATGTTTGTTCACCAGAACCCGGCCGGTTTTCATTTTTTTTTTTATTCCAGAAACAATAGCGAATGGGTTAGGAATGAAGGAAAAACCACGAAAAACCGCTCAAAAAGCTTAAAGAATGGTCCTACAGAGCCCCCGAAAACGGATTTTACAAGAGTAAAAAATTGAAGGCAATTACCCCAAAAAAACAGGTTATTGCGCGCTCACGCGCACGCACGTGGACTTTGAGAGTTTTCAACCATCGGCACGGTTGCGTGGGATACGTACACAGTTCCTATACAAATCTGAGCCCTCTTGAGTGGCTACACCTGAGGTTACGGTCGGCGCAATTAGGGTGACGCGCCAGACGCGTCTCTGGGGCTGTGCGTTACATACATCGCCAACGCGTCAGACGCGTCGCTGGGGCTGTACGGGTTAAACATCGAAAAAAAAAAAAAATTTGCCCCTGGGCCATGCAAAATATCATTCCTCTACCTCCCCTCCTTCCCCACTTTCCTCCCCTCCTTCAGTTATCACCTATTTTCCCTGTTATTCCCTTATTCTGAGGTATATTTTCGTGCTAACATTAGCGAGTTGCAAGCAGGGCACTGTCATCACTGTTAGCAAGCGAGTGCAAGAGAGAGAGAGAGAGTATCGATCGACTGTGTCTCAGTGGCCTTGGGGGAAATTGGCGGGAAAGCAGGTTGCCTCACCCATACATTATATAACTCGCGGCCTGTATCTCCGATTTTGACCATCCAAACGCTGTTTTACTTGTTTTATTGTTGTTTCAGGTTAATACCTTTATAATCAACCCATAATAGGCGCATATGGATAAGTATTAATGCTATATATGGTAAAATGAATATTTTAGTGATGGAAACAGCTCAAATACGTCAGCACAGGCAGAGGTGTCTAATTACCCCCATGCGCACTTCTTAGGTTAAGAGTCAGGGGGAAAAAAAAACAAAAATTTAACCCGTGGAGCCCCGGCTAGTTTTGTATTTTTTGTTCACCAGCGAATGGGTTAGGAATGAAGGAAAAACCACGAAAAACCGCTCAAAAAGCTTAAAGAATGGTCCTACAGAGCCCCCAAAAACGTATTTTACAAGAGTAAAAAATTGAAGGCAATTACCCCAAAAAAACAGGTTATTGCGCGCTCACGCGCACGCACGTGGACTTTGAGAGTTTTCAACCATCGGCACGGTTGCGTGGGATACGTACACAGTTCCCATACAAATCTGAGCCCTCTCGAGTGGCTACACCTGAGGTTACGGTCGGAGCAATTAGGGTGACTCGTCAGACGCGTCGCTGGGGCTGTGCGTTACATACATCGCCGACGCGCCAGACGCGTCGCTGGGGCTGGACGGGTTAAACACCAAATTTATTTTTTTGTTTTTTTTATTTTTGTTTTTTGCCCCTGGGCCATGCAAAATATCACTCCTCTACCTCCCCTCCTTCCCCACTTTCCTCCCCTCCTTCAGTTATCACCTATTTTCCCTGTTATTCCCTTATTCTGTGGTATATTTTCGTGCTAACTTTCGTGCTGCTTGCGAGTTGCAAGCAGGGCATTGTCATCACTGTTAGCAAGCGAGTGCAAGAGAGAGAGAGAGAGTATCGATCGACAGTGTCTCTCCAGCCTTGGGGAAAATTGGCGGGAAAGGAGGTTGCCTCAGCCATACATTATGTAACTCCCGGCCTGTATCGCCGATTTTGACCATCCAAACGCTGTTTCCACTTGTTTTATTGTTGTAACAGGTTAATACCTTTATAATCAACCTATAATAGGCGCAGAAGGAGAAGTATTAATGCTATTTATGGTAAAATGAATATTTTAGTGATGGAAACAGCTCAAATACGTCAGCACAGGCAGAGGTGTCTAATACCCTCCATGCGCACTTCAGAGGTTAAGTATCAGCAGTGGTGGGCGTGGGCGTGCCGATTTGGCGCTCTGCGCTCTGCGATCCGGTGCGCACTACCAATATAGAGGAGCGAGGAGCGGCAAAAATCTAAACTCGGAGTGCAGGCGCGGAGCAGCTTGAATTTCGCGCTCCTTTCTGGCGCTCCGGAAGCGATTTTTCCTGTCAACAACAGGTTCAAGAACGTCATTATCGTGTACAGTCATCGTACGGTGTTACTCACGGTGTTAGTGAACTGTGATACAGTGATACTATGATAGTGACAGACTGACAGTGTTACAGTTGTTAACTTGTTACTGACTTTTTTTGGCTTTTGCTAACGCTAAGTAAACCTTACGGGCAAGTTACGGCTTACGAAGGGGCCTACTTTAATAAATTATTAATGATATCATCATATCAATCATATCATATTATGATATTAAATTATTAATCGTTTAATCATGTAATCAACTAATCATGTTATTGTATTGCTAGGCTTGTTAGCTTGATAAGTTTAACTTTAAGTTTCTCAGTTTGGACAGTTTCTGTAATTCCTTATGTCATATCATAGATATCAATGGACAGTCACAATGTCACAATGATATCAATCATATCATTGATATGACATAAAGAATTACAGAAACTGAGAAAGTGAGAAACTTAAACTTCAGAAAGACACCATGACTTGAGTTTTTTTTAATTTTTTTGAATTTAATGAAGTGAAAGACAAAGGATTGTATTAATTTAGGTAAATAATTAAATAACTTTAGAAGCTGTTTTTTACTTTTTTTTATATTATACATATTTTTGGGAGCGCAGAGCGGGAAGCGCATCGGGTCGGCTGACCAAAGGAGCGTGTGAGCACTGCCGCATTACCTTATGTCTTAGGAGCGCGGAGCGCTGCCGCATTACCGGTCCCACCGGAGCGCGCCCACCACTGAGTATCAGGATTAACAGTTTATTGGTTGGATATTCATGGTTAGGTTGTGTGAACCTAAAGTAAAGTGTTGATTTCTGTTTAGTTCAATGAATTAGTATTGGAGGGATGGACAAGAGTGCCTTCTCCATGGTGGTATTTCTCAAGTTTCCTGACAAAATATGGTTTAACTGCTGTTTTTTCGGCATTTGATTGGTGTAACGCCTTAGCTGTGAATACTATTGATTTAGGTCTTTTAAATGTTTGCCGATGGGCTTGGATTTAATTAGTTTAACAAGGTTGCCTGGGGTCGGCAACTGGTTTTGGTCTTCTTGG
This sequence comes from Paralithodes platypus, assembly GCA_032716605.1. Classification (NCBI taxonomy): domain Eukaryota; kingdom Metazoa; phylum Arthropoda; class Malacostraca; order Decapoda; family Lithodidae; genus Paralithodes; species Paralithodes platypus. The sequence goes on from CM064581.1 coordinate 35,395,320, forward strand.
TCTTGGTGTGAGAGTCACCCTGAACAGATCAAAGGTGTGGCCTTAGGATCGGCTCTCTCTCCAGGGATGGCAATTAGATTGCCTAGGTTACCACTATATACTTCTCTTCAACCACATTCTCTCCAGGAAGCCCTTTACCTTCTCAATGGTTGTGTTATTCCACTTATCTATTGTGGTTAGACCTACAGTAGCAGGAATAGAACCATACGCAGAGGATCCCATTGCATAACTTCTATCAACCCGTTCCACTGTACCTCTCCTACTTCCTGTCTCACTGCACTGATCATAATTTCTCTTTCCCTCCCGTACTTGTCACATTCTAGCAGTATGTGCTCGATGGTCTCATCCCGTCTCCCGTCGCACATTCTACAGATCCTACTACCCTCATTGTTCCACCTGTATGTCCGGTTGTTCACCTCCAGGGATTTAGTTCGTGCCTTGAACAGCAACTCACTCCCCATACTACCATCATAGAAAAGTTCACTTCTTGGACTATTTTTTGCCATATACCAGTCTAGTGAACTCTTTTGCCTCATTCTTTCCATCCACTCGTCCCTACCCTTATCTTGGACCCGCGTGTTTATCTCATTTTTCCACTTCCCTGAGCTCCACGTTCTCATACTCTCACCCATCATTATTCCACGCATCCCATGCGCCTCTATTTTCTTATCACACATCCTATTCCACTTGCTCTCTGACTCTCTGACTGGGCGATAGTTTTTGAGCTCACTCTTGCTCTTGTGCCCGCCCTTTAGGCCTACGCACGGCCATTTTGTGAGTATCCCGAATTGTGGTGATAACATAAGAACATAAGAAAATGGGAGTCTGCAGAAAGCCGATTGGCCTAAGCAAGGCAGATCCCTGTCCCACACAACCCCAATTCAATTACAAAGCCCAATTATAGGCTTCACACACTAATACCCTGAGGATCATCTTACCAAAACGGTTAGAGATTAACGCAGGATTATGGGGGTCTGCAGAGCGCTGATTGGCCCAACCCGGCTGATCCCCCTTCACACCCAACCTTCTCGTCCATATGCTTATCCAATTTTATCTTAAAGCTCCCTACAGTTTTAGATCCCACTATAGCACTTGGTAGTCCATTCCACCCATCTACAACTCTGTTACCAAACCAATACTTGCCTATATCTTTTCTGAAACGAAATTTATCTAATTTGAAACCATTGGTACGAGTTCTTTCGCTATCACTGAGCTTTAGTACATTTGCCATGTCCCCTTTGTTAATCCCACTAACCCACTTGAACACCTCTGTGGTAAACTATCAATGGAAGTTAAATATTACTAAGCTATAATGAATCAAATAAAATCAATCTAAATAAAAACTACTCTATATCTAAATTGAATTCAATCTGAAACAAGCTAATTTATATCCAAAGGTCTCACATAATAAATGTATATAATTATAGGGTAAGGTTATAAGGGTTAATATTATTTTTATTAATCTCACCACCACACCCCCAATGAAATTAATTAAAGTATATATGATCCACCGGGATTCGAACCCGGGTTATCACACACATATTTTTGCCACCTTAACCATTACACCACCAGGACGGTGGAATTAACTCACCAATAGTTCCACGTGGCAATGAGGCAAGGGAGAACGTTTTACCCAATATGGCGGTGGACAATGGGGAACGAGACTTCGGTCCCAAAACACGAGTCAAGTTAAAGAAAGAATAAATGATTACAAGGGAATGGACATGATTATTATAATTTATGCTTATCTATCAGTCAGTCATGATGTCGATGAGAGCGTCGTGATGGTGTAGTTGTGTGTATTGCTGTATGTGTATTGTGATTAGAGGCACAAAAGCACGATCAACTGAGGGCGGAAAATTAGATGTTAACTGGTTGGTGTTAGTGAAGGCTCTGGCGTACCTCAAAAGCACACCTTGCTGCCTTGGCAAACCGCCAGGAGCCCAAATTATCGTACCGCATTTAGGTTGCTCTATACGATAAATTATATTAATATATACGATAAATTCATATATACTACATAAGACCATGGCAATATTGCTTAATAGCATATTAGGCCTTTTATAACTTAACTTATTTACAATCTTATAATATACGATCTACTCGTCCTACGTCGTGCTGTAGGAGAGATCGTGACGTCACAGAGACATACAAGATCACAAAAGAGTCATATTCTATCGTATTTATACGATACACTCCCCCCACAAAAAAGACCTGAACCCCACCTTAAACCTAAAGTTGCCCAGAGGCTATCTTCTGACGCCACAAGTCGACGGCGCCAGCAGCAGCGCGTCTGGGACGCGTCCCGGTCCGAGAATGATCACCATCAGTAAGAGGCGAGTCGTTCCTTTGAGAATCCTCGGACCCAGCAATAACAGGTGGAGCCTCAGATTGCAATGCGGAATCGAGCTCCAAAGCGTACAAACGTGCGATAGGACGAACAGTAGTTCCAGTGGCTGTCTTCAATAGCGCCACCCGCTCTACAGAGTCTGCCCCCTTGTATACCTCCAATACGCGGCCTAATTTCCAGTATAAACGAGGACTATCTTCTTTAATTAAAACAACTTCGCCAACTGTACGTGCCGTTGGTCGACCAGAGGGAGTAACACTCCTTTCCCTCAATGCTAGCAGATATTCACTAATCCACCGTTTCCTAAAATCCTCGATTATCCTGGATATATACTGGTATCTCTTAGACACCGCTACCTCAGAGTACAACGAGGGATCCTCTAACTCTACTATGGATTGGAAATCAGATGGAAACGCAGTCAATGGTTTCCCATATAGCAAGTGAGCTGGCGTTAATGGTAGTGGTTCTTGCAGGTCGGTGTACACGTATGTAAGCGGGCGATCATTCACGACTGCCTCTATCTCTGTGAGGACTGTCGTCAACTCACTCTTCTTTAATAGAGCACGTCCTACAACCGCTCTTAGTCCTGACTTTACTATGCCGACACATCGTTCCCACATGCCACCAAACCAAGGTGCCTTAACTGGAATGAACCTCCATTCGCACTTCTTCTCTCCCAAAAAAGTGATGATAGTAGGATCACTACTCATATCCTTTAGATATTTTGATGCTTGGACATAAGTGGGAGCATTGTCGCTAAGAATGAGTTGAGGGAATGAACGACGGGCACAAAACCGTCTAAACGCCAGCATAAATTCTTCGCTAGACATATTATCACATAGTTCTAGGTGTACCGCTCGAGACGTCGCACAGGTAAACAATAATATATAAACCTTCTCATGCTCCCTCGTCTTCAATGCCCCTGTGTAATCTAATCCTACCGCTTGGAAAGGTTCTACGTGCTTTACACGGCATTCAGGTAGAGGTGGAGCTGGTCCAGTTGCATATGGTTTACCCTTTAGTCTCTGGCATATTACACACTTTCTCACTACGCGTCGAGCTACTTGTCGAACTCTGGGTATCCACCATGTGAGACGTAAATTGGATATAATATGACATACTCCGTAGTGTTTTACTTCCCTATGTGCACGTATGATCAATAGATCAGTAACGTGATGTCTTGTTGGCATAAGTATAGGTCGGTTTGTGCCGTCTGGTACACCCGACCACTTCAGGCGACCCTCACACCTGATGAGGCCATTGTCTAGGTGCAACCTTAGTTGACGCACTATATTAGGCATTAATGTCTTATTCGAGCTTTCAAGGATTCTAATTCATTGGAAAAGGTTTCTATTTGAACCCATTTGATCAAAGTTACTTCAGCTGCTTTAAATTCACGAGCATCAATGTTGTGACCCCTGTTGCAGAGTTGGCCCGTTACTTTAAGCTCGAGATTGGATACATATCGCAACACCCAAGCTACAACTCTGACTAGTTTATTATAGTCACCGAATCTTGCCCACTTCATGATAGGACCCGGTGGCTCATTTGGTTGGGCTGTAACTGCCACTGTTTCCAGTGGCAGAAGTCCCTCACCAACAGCATGCCATATCGTCCATTCACTTTCATGGAGCAGCCACTTTGGACCATGCCACCACAATTCGGACTTCATTAACTGGCTAGCCGTTATACCCCTAGTTATGAGATCACTAGGGTTTTCCTTTGTATTTACATAATGATAAGCAACATCTGGCAAAAGGGCTCTAATCTCATCTACCCTATTCCGCACATAAACTGGCAGAGACTTCTTGCTATGTATCCAGTTGAGTGCGACCTGACTATCGCACCATACATGAACGATTTCAATATTTAATTCGCTCTCGTATGCTGCGCGTACATGTTGCACCAGACGTGCTAATAGCAGCATGGCAGTCAATTCCATTTTAGGGATAGTTACCTTTTTAACCGGGGCTACCTTGGCCCGGGCTGTAACTAAATGTGCCCCAAATGAAGTAACAACATATATGGCTACCCCGTATGCCGTGGCGCTAGCATCGCAAAACGTGTGTAATGTAACGTCACCGAACGCCGCCACTTTACGAGGTATAGGTTTAGTACATAGGATGGCATATTCATTCAACAACAATGTCCCTTGGTCATTCAGGTCCTCGGGCAAACTGTCATCCCATCCTATTTTACGTCTCCAAACTTCCTGCATTAGAATCCTAGCTCTTATGGTAACAGGTAATGCTAGACCCAAAGGATCAAAAAATTGCGCAACTTTGCTCAACAGACTTCTTTTTGTGTGCGCTCCTGTCTGCTGAGCAAAAGACCTTGTTTGAAAAGTTAGTATGTCTTGTTTAGGTTGCCAGATCATCCCCAAATTTCTGGACTTTTCCTGGTTAAGAGATGCCGTACCATCCACCTGTATTAAACTCTGAAGATCTTCACTATTAGTAACCCACTCGCGGAGAAATAGATGTGCATCCGCAAACAATCTGCGTGCTTGCCAGTATGCATACAACAAATCATCTTGACTATCGCTTGTACCCTGCAAATTGTCAATGTATAATCCGCGAGATAGTTTACTTGTGTCCTCATGAGTGTCAGCTAGATGTTTTCTGATTCTGGCATTTAACAAAAACTGCGAGCAAGTGGCCCCAAAGAGTACAACCCGAAAACGGTATATTATGATGGGACTTTCAGAGTCGCTAATGTCGCCGAACCAAAGAAAGCGGGTAACATCTCTATCTTCCTCCTTTAGCTTGACCATCAAGAATGCTTTCTCGATGTCACTGGTATAGGCGTACTTTCCCAGCCTAAACCGCAATAGATGTTGGGACAGGTCCGACACCATGGACGGACCTGTCAACAGGCAGTCATTTAGACTGGGTTGTTGTCCTTGGTGGGCAGAACAGTCATACACCACCCGTATTGGTGTGGTGACGCTGTCTTTCTTTACCCCATGATGGGCCAGATAGTGAACCCTACCCTTCTTACACGGTTCCTTGACATCGACTCTCTCTATAAAGCCCCTATCCTCATAACTCCGAAATACATCGTCATACGCCTGGCGCGTGCTCGGTTCGTTAGACAATTTCCGCTGCAATGCGCGCAAGCGACCTAATGCCAAACCATAGTTGGTAGGCAGGCTTATCTCACTGTTCTTCCAGGGTAAACTAACTTTATATTGCTTGTCTGAGGCACAGTAGCACACAGACTCGTTAAACCTTTGTAGCGCAACTTCCGAGTCATAATCAGTCTCCATAGGATTAATGTCTATGTGATCCAATCTCCACAGTCGTTCCAGGTCGACTCGGCAGCCATCTTAGGGTCACTAGGTTGGGAATCCTCCCTTCCCAACTCCTCTGCCGCGGTTACATTGACTCTATATATCGAGACCGTGTCGACCAGGACCTTTGACTGTGTAGTATGCACCTTTCCGCTCATGCAGTATCCAAATTTAGTGGGGATTAAAATTACACCACACATCTTTTTAAATCCAGGGTATACTACTTCATAATAATGATCCACACCAAGTAGAACATGCACCTCACTCTGATTTCCCATGGGATCTGACAAGTTAACCCCCTTGCTACGTAATGCGTGTTCCACCTTCTTCACACCCACAGATACATATTCTGGTAGGGTGTCTACTACGATACAAGTCATAAAGTACTGGTTTTTACGATAGAAATATGAAATCTCCGCTATCTCGTAGTCTTGTTTATCAGTAACCCCTGTGAAGCCCTGTAATCGAAGAGTCTCAGCCCCTACGATTCGGTGCTTCAGTCCCACTAGTACGGACCTCTTTATAAAGGAACGTTGAGATCCTTGATCTAGAAGTACCCGACAAACTTTGTTACTGTCATTACCTTCCATGGGAATCTGTATTGCGGGCAATATAGTGGTGTCTTGCGTGCTACCTAGTGCCACAGTTGTAGTACCCTCATTTTTGACGTCTTTGACTTTATCTGCTGTAGGACACAACTTATCAAAGTGATGTCCTTTGCAGTGGCGACAGGGCCTTAAATATGTAGCAGTACATTGTCCCTGCTTACCATGTTCTTTACTTAGACAACCTACACATAGCTTCAATCTTTTCGCCTGTGCTAGCTTTGTCTCATTTGTCAGGTATTTTACACAGAAACTCCATTTATGTTTGTTGTTACATAGCTTACATAGAATCTGAGCAAGTTTCTTATACACACCCTCTTTCTTTACTTTAGTCCCCACTGTCATGCTTACTGTTCCCCTCTTCTCAACATTCTCACTCCCTCCCGACTCATACATTCTCCCTTTGTTCAACTGTAGATTATTGATCTCCTTACTGAACTGAGTTTTGAACTCCCCCAGCTCAAATGATCTTACCTTATCAACTATTGCCATAGGAAGCTTCTGACGCAAGATAATGACTATCATTTCCTGCGTGGTAAGCCCTAGGGTATCTAGCGATCGAGTATGGCACTCCATATTTGCCCTGAAGTTTGTCAACTCATCAACCTTATACTGTGGTTCTGCGAGCCCCAACAAGGCAACGACATGGGCCATCTTCAACTGCTCTCTATCCCCGTATGTGGACTCTAATAAGTGTACCGCTTCAAGATAACTACCACCCACTACTGCAAAACCCTCTATTAAATGTAAGGCCTCTCCTTCCATTTGTCCCTTCAGATAGTGAAACTTGCGGACATTATCCAAAGAGGATTCATGAACCGTAGATCGAAATACGTCCCAGAAAGCTAACCACTCGGTTAACTTGCCCCCAAATGTAGGAAGATTGAGCTTTGGGAGGTGTACAGTATGTTTTGGTTCAGCCCTTCTATGGGCCTCATTATCGCCTCCCTTCTTACTTGCGACAGCACGCTGTAATAGGCGCTTCGCTCTAAAGACAGGTTCGTCATAGAGGGCACGACTGTCACACTCTGTAACTATCTCTTCCTCCCCTATCATGTCAGCCACAATCACCTCACTCAGAGCCGTAATACGACCGTGGGTAGCCTGGACGTTATCTAATCTAGCCTCCAATTCCTCTAGTTCAGCAGTAGTGATGAAAGTGTTTAAGTCCACAATTAGCCTATTTATTACTCCCCGAAGTCCCGCCCTTTGATTTTTAGGGGCTTTGATCAGCACCCCACTAGACGGTGTCTCTTTATCGTTTTTATCCATTTTGCATGTGAGCCTATAGGCTATGTATCTAAATGTTACGTTACAAAAACAACGGCCAAATAATAGTTCACTAAAGAGACGCCAACCGGCGGACTTCTATGTTATGGAGAACAAATAGTACACTAAATAGCAATACCTACTAATGGATCATATTGAACAAGAAAAAATGTTAGGTCAGGTCATATGTCACAGGAAGTCTGAAACGGAAAAGAAAATTATTGGGGAAAGATGATGGGTGGGATGCAGAACTTGGGCAGGTGCAATGATGTGACCCTGCATTCCGGCTCTAACCATCGCTTGGCTAGCCTTGCCAGTTTATCATAGAGTTGTTCCTGCATCCTGTTATATGTCCCCTTGTTCATTGCCTTAAAATCCCTTACTGGTAGCTAATTCCCGGGTCTGGGCACCAATGTGGTAAACTATCAATGGAAGTTAAATATTACTAAGCTATAATGAATCAAATAAAATCAATCTAAATAAAAACTACTCTATATCTAAATTGAATTCAATCTGAAACAAGCTAATTTATATCCAAAGGTCTCACATAATAAATGTATATAATTATAGGGTAAGGTTATAAGGGTTAATATTAGCCAGGAATTAACTCACCAATAGTTCCACGTGGCAATGAGGCAAGGGAGAACGTTTTACCCAATATGGCGGTGGACAATGGGGAACGAGACTTCGGTCCCAAGACACGAGTCAAGTTAAAGAAAGAATAAATGATTACATGGGAATGGACATGATTATTATAATTTATGCTTATCTATCAGTCAGTCATGATGTCGATGAGAGCGTCGTGATGGTGTAGTTGTGTGTATTGCTGTATGTGTATTGTGATTAGAGGCACAAAAGCACGATCAACTGAGGGCGGAAAATTAGATGTTAACTGGTTGGTGTTCGTGAAGGCTCTGGCGTACCTCAAAAGCACACCTTGCTGCCTTGGCAAACCGCCAGGAGCCCAAATTATCGTACCGCATTTAGGTTGCTCTATACGATAAATTATATTAATATATACGATAAATTCATATATACTACATAAGACCATGGCAATATTGCTTAATAGCATATTAGGCCTTTTATAACTTAACTTATTTACAATCTTATAATATACGATCTACTAGTCCTACGTCGTGCTGTAGGAGAGATCGTGACGTCACAGAGACATACAAGATCACAAAAGAGTCATATTCTATCGTATTTATACGATAACCTCTATCATATCCCCTCTAACTCTGCGTCTCTCTAATGAATGTAAACCTAATTTCTTCAACCTTTCTTCATACGAAAGATTTCTAATATTATGGATAATTTTTGTCATTCTACGCTGTACTCTCTCCAATGAATCTATGTCCATTCTGTAATAAGGACACCAAAATTGGACAGCATAATCCATATGGGGTCTCACTAATGACAAGTAAAGTTTTAAGATAACATCAGCAGTTCTGTTACTCACACTCCTAGAGATGAACCCGAGAATCCTGTTTGCCTTATTACGAATGCTTATACACTGTTTTTTAGGCTTCAAATCATTGCTAACAAACACACCTAGATCTTTCTCGCAGTCTGAATTTTCTAATTCTAAATTAGCTAGTTTATATTTAACATTTGTTTGCATCTTCCCTATCTTTAATACCTTGCATTTGTCAATGTTAAACTTCATCTGCCAATTTACTGACCATTCATGTAAGGTATCTAGATCCCTTTGGAGGCACTCTATATCGCTATCTGAATCAATTGATCTACCTATTTTAGTATCGTCTGCAAATTTACTTATCCTACTAGTTATACCTAAATCTAGGTCATTTATGTATATAAGAAACAACATACACCACTTTTGACTGCTCCCCATTCTGACTTGGTACCATTTATGCTGACTCTCTGCTTCCTACCAATTAGCCATGACCTAATCCATCCTAACAACGCCCCACCTATTCCATGTGCCTCAACCTTTCTCATCAATCTCTCATGAGGGACTCTGTCGAAAGCTTTACTGAAATCTAAATATATAATATCATATAACTTGTCATTATCTACTGCTTCATATACCTCTGAGAAAAAACTAAGCAAATTAGTAAGGCAAGACCGTCCCTGAGTGAATCCATGCTGAGAAGAATTGATTAAGTTAAATGTTTCTAAGTGGTTTCTCATCTTCCTAGCAATAATTGACTCTAGTAGCTTTCCTATGATTGAAGTGAGACTAATGGGACGGTAATTGGATGCTATTGATTTATCACCTTTTTTGAAGATCGGAACTACATTTGCAAGCTTCCAAGCTTCTGTAACTATACCTGTTTCTAATGACTTGTTAAATAGAAATGTTAATGGGTAACTTAACTCATCTCTGCATTCTTTTAATACTCTAGCATATACCTCATCAGGACCAGGCGATTTATGAGGTTTCAGTCTGTCAATTTCCTTAAGCACATCATTTCTACTTATAGTAACCGTACTTAACCTATTATCTATACTATCGCTGTATACCTTACGGACTTCTGGAAACTGTGCCAAATTTTCATTAGTGAAAACGGAAAGAAATTGACTATTTAATGTACTGCACATTTCTAAATAACTTTCTGTCAATTCTCCTATCGAAGTTTTAAGGGGACCAATTACATCTCTAACCTTGGATTTATATAGTTGGTAAAAAGCTTTAGGATTATTTTTTGAGTCATTGGCAACCTTAATTTCATAATTTCTTTTTTCTTTACTAATATCCTTTTTTACCTGTCGTGATAGATTCTGATAGTAAGCAAGTAGGTGAATTTCGCCTTTTTTAATTTTTCTATATATTCCTCTCTTTTTTCCTAGAAGATGTAATAGTCTATTATTCATCCATTTGGGTTGGTTCTGTGTTGATCTAAATTTTCTTTTGGGGATATATTTATTTTGCGCATTGAATACTGACTTGATAAAATTATCGTATGTATCTACTAAGTGATGTGACCTCGCCAGGGTAATCCTTCTTGGAAATATGAATGTAGCCTTTTAAACGGTCCTTAATTAAAGTAAACAGACATCTGAATGTCTGGGGTAGCCAAAATCTTTTAATTAGGAAGTATTTGAATTGGGATTAATTTAGTCCCCCATATAAGATGTGTTGCGTTCGAACCTTTGTTTACAAATTAATGTCAAATGCCCACAAATTCGAGAATTCTCTATTTAGTAAGTTTAAAAGTACAGTTGCCTTCCATGTTTAGCGATGTTATGAACATAATATGTATGACCAAGTTTGTAAGGGTAGGCAGAGTAATTTTTCGGAGTTGTACCAGAAAATGGTAGCCTTAGCCTAGCCTAATTTCTCGTCAGAATCTCCTAATCTTCTTCAGTGACTAAATTTGGGAAAATAGGTTAGCAATCCCTAACCTGAGGATAGGAAATGCTTATTTGTTCATTAAATGTTAAATGTCACTGTCAAAGATCTGTCTTATGGTTTATGTGTATTATTATATTAGCCTAATATTTGGTTGTATTGGTCACTTAATCTGTTATATTGACTTTGTTTGTGTTAATGTATCTGTAGAATACAAGTTAGCCTTACGTCATGTGGTATAATTGTTAAACCTCAGAAAATATTTGTGAACATATTGTTCATTGGCCAATTATATTTCCTTGGGACCATTTCTTATATGACATTCTCTTTGCTATCTTTGTATTTTATACCTTGTGTATTTTTGGCTGTCATTGTATGACCTGATTAGGGAAAATTTATGACCCTTTTCGACTGGAAATTAGTTTCTGTACCATAAAATTTCAGGGTTTCCATCCGGGACCAAAGTCAACGGCTGAGAGGAAGGACGTGGTGAGGCCCGTCACGATGTAGACCTAGAGAGGAGACTGCGGCTCGGCCGAGGGACGGTACCAGGATGGTCGGAGAGGAGAATTCCTCCGAGGTCTTGGCATCCGTTACCCTTAGGTCGGGGCCATGGGTACGGTACCCGAGGTCGGAGACGGGAAGTGGGCCTTTGGTTGGGAAACCGGTGACAGAAAAATGTAATGAGTCCTGGTAGGTTAAGTACTGTGACCAAAAGGTCCACTCCCTCCCCCTTGACCTTGAAGGTATCGTGTGTGTTTCCCCACGGTACAGTAAAGCCATCAGGAAGTACCAGGGTCATGTGTTCATTATGCCGTACCGTATATGTAATTTTTGATGTCCAGTTATGAGTTCTATTGTCTAAGTCTGCTAGCGAGTATGATACAGTACCGGGTATGTTGGTACAATAATTATGACAAGGATGTTGGGTAGTATGGTATCAGAGTTGTCAATGGGTACTGTACTGTAGTGATTCCCTTCCTGGAGTATGTATAATTTTTGTGCCCCTGTTATCTGTTTTATATTTCAATAGTGAACCAAGGTAATTACAAATAGTGTGTTTCTCTTGACCATTTGGTAGTAAATCTGTAGTAATTTTATAGAATAATCGTAGTACTGGATTTATTAATTGGATTGAAGCTCCAAGTTAACTTTGACTAATTAGTATATGAAGGAACAATTCAATTCGTGGACACTAGAATTGTTAATTGGAAGAATCGAAGTAAGTACCGGTAAAGAACTAAATAATAAGGAATAACATATAAAAAGGGTATGGTAGGGAAAAGTTGATAAGCAATAAATAGAATGACCATACTAATAAGGTTTATATGAAGAAAGTAAGTAGATAAGGGGCGGAGGTGGATATTGAAGAAGTAAAGTAGTACAGTATCAGGTTAAAAAGAAAACAGGAGCCCCCCCCCCCCCCCCTTACACAACCAATCCGGATTGCAAGCATAAGAACGTGCAACAACAACAGAAGCCGATCCAAAGAAAACCAAAATGGAGAAGACACCAGAGAGATCGCGATCGACATGGGAAACTATGATAGCCTTCAGGATCACCACATGTGGCCTCACTCTACACACACGACTCCAACAACATTATGCAAATTAACCATCAACTGCAACAATGTGCATCAATAGACCATCAGATACATAGTGAACTGTACAGTACACCGAGAAGCAAAATGAATATCTAAAACCAGTGTAGCATACCATCACAGTGCATATAATGAAGAACTAAACAGGCCAGAAATAACCGAACAGCCTCACATGCCCTATGCAAATATCCCCCAGATCCAGAACAAGCCAAATACCAAAGTGAAATCCATGCATGCACCACCCCAACATAAATCCCAAGTGCAAATAACCCCTAGTGCGACTGGCTCCCTGAAAGAACACAAAGCCAGAGTCACACATGCCCCTCTTGTCCCGAAACCGGGCAACTAAAACGTCGACAAAAACAGAGTCACTATGCGTGCTGAACAGAGTAGAATTAAGCAATCAGTCTGCTGGCTTAACCATATTTTGGTTCTGTTCTCGAAACTCTTAGGTTAGAAAGGAGAAGTAATAGTATCGGTTACTGTGAAGAAGGAAATTCTTTGTTCTCTGGCTGCACCAACAAAAGTGGGTCAGGGGATAGTTCAATCTGGGTCCGCACCAACAAAAGTGGGACTAAGATCGAGCCGCATAACAGAACGCAAGGTAGGCCTTTTGGTTTGATCTCTGACTACACCAACAAAAGCGGGAAAGAGATTGAGTCACTAGCCTCATTAACCCGGCAACGGCGAGGGGGGGGGTATTGAACTAGCTGCCCATGGGCGAGCATATAGGCTCCATTCAGGCCTATAATCGTCATTTTACGATAAATATCGTTATTACTTATTCATATGAGCCTATTTTACCTTCACTATGAAGATAGTAACCTGTAACAACAATAAAACAAGAGTGAAAATATCATTTTTCTGGTCAAAATCGCGAATATAGATGGACCAGCCCATTCATGAATTATGGAGAAAATTGAGGCAACCCCTCCCTCCACGAGGCCTCAAGCCACACTGAGCTTACTCATACACACACTCGTGTATGTAACACACCCGCTAGGCACGTAAGCACATCCTCCACACATTTTGCTAATGTTAGCACCAAAATATACCAACGAATTAGGGAATAACAGGGAAAATAGGTGATAATTGAAGGGGGAGGGGAAAAGGGGGAAGGAGGGGATGTGGAGGAGTGATATGATGTATAGGGAAAAAAAAAAAAAAAATAGTGCTACTGGGGCCGTTTAAATGTTTTTTTTAGGCCTCCCTCTTAAGAGCTTTGCCGCCCTCGCCCAGTAAAACTTATGAGCTTTCTTGCCGTTTATGGGTTAACATTCCAAGAAAGGTTCGTAGTAGAAGAACTCAGCACAACTAGTGCAAGTCTACCTAAATCACCTAAGCCTGGACTTGCATCAAAGTACTCTATCGAGATTCAGGATAGTAACAATCTTAATTGTCCACCTACGCCCGGAAATATTTTGTTTTTACCAAGTGCAGGGGATCCTTTAGTTTCATCCCCCAGGTTCAGCGTGAATAGTGATATTGTGAGTTGCACTAAGACGAGGGTGCGAAAGAGCCAAGCAGAACGTATCTTGGAATTGTTTGGGCCTGAACCTAGCTGGGAAGTGTGATTATCCCAGGGCCCTGTAGTCAAGAAACAAGACAACCGTGCCTCAACCAGTGTGCTCCAACTTCGTTCTCCCAGTGCTCCTACTCTCTACGAAATCCTTTAAGTGTTTTTCCTAGTTCGTAATGGTAACAATGATTACAGTGAGGGTTTAGATTTAGGTATGTCAAGGTTCACATATTAACGTCAGAATAGAAGATTTTCCGTTCTTCCCTTCTTTATTTAATATCCGTTACTCTGATTCGGGAGAACAGTACACACTCTATTGTGCAGAAAATATTTACATACTTTCTCGAATTCAGGTTCCTGTATTCTTCGGCTTGGAAATTTATATATATATATATATATATATATATATATATCCGGTTATAAAGATATACACTTACACGTAAAACTTGAACACTTCGTCAGACCTGAGTTTATGCGCTACCTATCATCCAGGTATAGATCCAATAGTGAAAGTTCAGTCGCAGAGTAAATTGCTTCCTCAGTCACGTATAGTTGATTAATATAATTATGCTTTTATGAAATTATCTTTCATACTTATTACTCTTTGAGTTATTACAGTTTAAATACTTATTCAAGTTGCATTAACTATTGTTCGTTTTGAGATTAAATAGTGTCCTATTTTCCATACTTATCACTTCTACATTTCCAACATCGCAGTAACTATTATTTACTTACATTCAAGCCATATTTGAGGGCTTTGTATATTTATTTCAGGACTTTATTTCTTGTGATTTGAGACATCCTTTCTGTGTGTTATTATTCATATGATCATTTGTAACATTATTATTTGTCTATGAATTCTATTCTTACTTTTCCAGAGACATATTGAGATTGTACCCTAGCAGTTAAAAAATACAACCTGTATATCCTTTACTTATGTGTTTTGTGTCCATTGCTTATTACTATTGTGTTGATTAAGAGAATTAAGGCCAGCCCTCACCCAGTGGAGAGGTACCTAAGTTGATGATAAACGCTGATTCCTAAGTTGGAAATCGCAATCAGATTGTCTCACTTTATTTGAAAACGTAGCATAACAATCACAAAAAACGCATATTCAACTCATCACAGGAAGAAGAACAACGCTCTAGAAGGATTTCGCTGTTTTCTTAATTCTCTCCAACATATGACGCAATTTTGAGCCTATTAGGGATACTTTAAAGCCTTTGTTACCATCAGGGGTATTTAGAAACCTTTAGTTTAGTTACTTCAACCTCTGCAGTTGTCTTTGAGTTAGCTGTGGGCAGAAAACTAATTTTGGAGAGGTAATTATAGAGTGAGAGAACTCTATTCTTATTGCTAATCTGGTAACCTCTGCATCATACTGTATGTGCGTGAAAGGGTTAAGTATTGATACCATGTTTTATCATATACTATTTAGCTTTGTCCCTATCAACCCGTACTGTACTGTAGAATACAGTAATAAAAGTCCCCAGCAGTCCCAAGCAATGTTGCAAAAATGGCAGGAGAGACCACCTATCTACCTTCAAAGATGAGGCAACACTGGCTCTATCACCCTTCAGTGGGTCTCATATAAGCTGAGAAGTTGTGGTAAACTATCAATGGAAGTTAAATATTACTAAGCTATAATGAATCAAATAAATCAATCTAAATGAAAACTACTCCATATCTAAATTGAATTCAATCTGAAACAAGCTAATTTATATCCAAAGGTCTCACATAATAAATTTATATATAGGGTAAGGTTATAAGGGTTAATATTAGCCAGGAATTAACTCACCAATATTTCCACGTGGCAATGAGGCAAGGGAGAACATTTTACCCAATATGGCGGTGGACAATGGGGATTGAGACTTCGGTCCCGAGACACGAGTCAAGTTAAAGAAAGAATAAATGATTACATGTGAATGGACATTATTATGCTTATCTGTCAGTCAGTCATGGTGTCGATGAGAGCGTCGTGATGGTGTAGCTGTGTGTATTGCTGTATGTGTATTGTGATTAGAGAGCACAAAAGCACGATCACTGAGGGCGGAAAATTAGATGTTAACTGGTTGGTGTTCGTGAAGGCTCTGGTGTTCCTCGTAGACACACCTTGCTGCCTTGGCAAACGCCAGGAGCCCAAATTATCGTACCGCATCCAGGTTGCTCTATACGATAAATTATATTAATATATACGATAAATTCATATTATACTACATAAGACCATGGCAATATTGCTTAATAGCATATTAGGCCTTTTATAACTTAACTTATTTACAATCTTATAATATACGATCTACTCGTCCTATTCGTGCTGTAGGAGCGATCGTGACGTCACAGAGACATACGAGATCACAAAAGAGTCATATTCTATCGTAATTTATACGATACACTCCCCCCACAAAAAAGACCTGAACCCAACCTTAAACCTAAAGTTTGCCCAGAGGCTATCTTCTGACGCCACAAGTCAACGGCGCCAGCAGCAGCGCGTCTGGGACGCGTCCCGGTCCGAGAATGATCACCATCAGCAAGAGGTGAGTCGTTCCTTTGAGAATCCTCGGACCCAGCAATAACAGGTGGAGCCTCAGATTGCAATGCGGAATCGAGCTCCAAAGCGTACAAACGTGCGATATTACGAACAGTAGTTCCTGTGGCTGTCTTCAATAACGCCACCCGCTCTACAGAGTCTGCCCCCTTGTATACCTCCAATACGCGGCCCAATTTCCAGTATAAACGAGGACTATCTTCTTTAATTAAAACAACTTCGCCAACTGTAGGTGCCGTTGGTCTACCAGAGGGAGTAACACTCCTTTCCCTCAATGCTAGCAGATGTTCACTAATCTACCGTTTCCTAAAATCCTCGATTATCCTGGATATATACTGGTAGCTCTTAGACACCGCTACCTCAGAGTACAACGAGGGATCCTCTAACTCTACTATGGATTGGAAATCAGATGGAAACGCAGTCAATGGTTTCCCATATAGCAAGTGAGCTGGCGTTAATGGTAGTGGTTCTTGCAGGTCGGTGTACACATATGTAAGCGTGCGATCATTCACGACTGCCTCTATCTCTGTGAGGACTGTCGTCAACTCACTCTTCTTTAATAGAGCACGTCCTACAACCGCTCTGAGTCCTGACTTTACTATGCCTACACATCGTTCCCACATTCCACCAAACCAAGGTGCCTTAACTGGAATGAACTTCCATTCGCACTTCTTCTCTCCCAAAAAAGTGATGATAGTAGGATCACTACTCATATCCTTTAGATATTTTGATGCTTGGACATAAGTGGGAGCATTGTCGCTAAGAATGAGTTGAGGGAATGAACGACGGGCACAAAACCGTCTGAACGCCAGCATAAATTCTTCGCTAGACATATTATCACATAGTTCTAGGTGTACCCGCTCGAGATGTTGCACAGGTAAACAATAATATATAAACCTTCTCATGCTCCCTCATCTTCAATGCCCCTGTGTAATCTAATCCTACCGCTTGGAAAGGTTCTACGTGCTTTACACGGCCTTCAGGTAGGGGTGGAGCTGGTCCAGTTGCATATGGTTTACCCTTTAGTCTCTGGCATATTACACACTTTCTTACTACGCGTCGAGCTACTTGTCGAACTCTGGGTATCTGTCGGGAATAGGGTAATGATACCGACAGTTTTAGGTCCAATAGGACATTTGAATTTGGCGGTATCGTATCGCTTGTACGATTTCGGCTGGTTCTCTGTGTATTGTAGTTTATTCTTAAGTATAGGTTAAATATTAACTGTAATGTATAAATATCTACATCAGCTCTAGATGTATCATGAAACTAAGTTATGGGTTATAATTATTATGAGCCGGCAGCCATATGTAATTTTGCGAAGCGATCGGACGCCGGCCCTTTAGTCTCTCAATCAACACCATACAGCCAACATCTCCCCCCCCCCCTGGGGCTTTGACTCAACCCACAGTTCACCATGTGCTACAAATGGGAGGTTTGACGACCTCCCTTATAACCAAATAAGGAAAACCTCTTATTTGGTAGCAGTCTCGGAGTATCCAACGTAGGGCTTATGATCTCAGCCGCTACCACAGCGGGCCGATTTATCGGTACTCACGCGAAGTAACCAAATAATCTCTAGAGTTGCACCTCAATTCACTACTAGGCACGTTGTACACACTCCGAGACGACTAGGAAAGAAGAGATAGCGAAGGAGAGAAAGAATTGTTATAGTTACCCATTTAATCTAGCTGCTCTCCTCTGAGCCATGCCTCCATGTTCTATGAGCCTGTGCCAGGACCTGCCAATGTATCGAGGTATCAAGTAATCAGTTTAGATTGGAGGGCAGGGGATCGGCATGAGGGCGGGATACTCTGTCGTTGGATACTCCGAGACTGCTACCAAATAAGAGGTTTTCCTTATTTGGTTATAAGGGAGGTCGTCAAACCTCCCAATTTAGTAGCAGTCTCTACGTTTCCAACGTAGGGCTTGAATCCCAAATTGGAGGCGGACATCCAATAAACCATAAACCCCAAGCCGTAGCACAAGCAGAGGACCAAGAAAAGACACAAATAAACAAATCAGTTTATTATCAGAAAAAGAGCGTAACAGTACGGTGCATATTAAGGAAGTACATGTTACCAGTATCAGTCTAGGGTCTGAAAAGTGCCCGCAGCAAGCTAAGGAATAGGTCATGTTGACCGGAGAATGGCACACCAATATGGGAAGAATGAACGCAAGTTGTACATGAAGACAAGAATCTGAAGGCAAGGCACAGTAGGCGGAAGATCTCCAAGGAACTCTTTAATTACAAAAACTGTGTATGAGGCATAGACATACCAAAACAAGTAACCCCTAGACAGCAGAGTCTACACGGAAAGAAGTACGAGAGATAACCTTAATACGAAAACAGGGATGACATACATGTAAATGAAAGAGAGAAAGGCATTGTACAACCATACAAAATGACCCCCCCTCCCCCCTCCAGTGTAGGGAAAGGAAGAAAATACAGTATGGGATGAGAAGAGACACAGGATGGAGATGAATCACGTGACACATTGGCCTAACGCAACACAAGGCACACCTGGCCTGGCAGTGGACATGGACAGGTACTATGAGACAAAAGTGCTGTGGGAGGACCATAGCCCTGTGTCGGCGATATCCGAAAGTGAGGAATTGTTGAGAAACCTCACAGTCGCAGCATAAGAGCGGACATCATGAGCGGAGCCCTTCGTAAGGGGATTACTCGCAGTAATGACATGGCGTAAATGAAGTCCCACAGCACGTTTGCCTAACCGTGTCCCTGTCTTAGGGGCCAACCAGAGCGCCGTCCCCCGCGTCGGCACAGCGGCAACGCACATACGTATGCAAGGCTCTTACCGGGCATAGCGGATGATGCGTGCTCCCACATTTTAAAGCCGTACAGTAAACGGCTTAAAAATGTGCGCCTCACGTTCATTCTTGGCCACAAAATGAACGGAAGGGGCCAAAGTGACTGACCCCAAGGAAGGCGAAAAACTCATGCAATTCGGGGCCCTCGACATGGCAGCCAACTCCGAGACCCTCTCTCCTGTAGCCAACGCTAAAAGAAACAAAGTTTTATCAAGCAGATGAACAGGTGTTGGTTAGTGGTGTAGATGGGTGAGGTAAGGAGCCTGAGAGCCTTCGCCAGAGACCATTGAGGCGGTATCTGGCGTGGGGGCGGTCTGAGTCTAAAGCAAGCTTTCATGAAAAAGACAGCTCCTTGTGAGGGAGCACCAGACCGTCAAGGTCTCAAAAGGCTCCCTAATAGCGGACAGGTGGTTCTTAATGGTGTTGTACATGTATGTGCGTGTCGCAAACAAGTGATTAAGGTAATGGAAGACTAACGCAACCGACGGAACTGTTTGTTCGGTGTCATTGACCCATTTAGTGAAAGTTTCCAATGAGACTCGTAAGTCTTCCAAGTAGCCTTAGTCCAGTGCTGATTAAGCATATCAGTCAAGCAACGTCCATATTTCGGTAACCACCCTGCCTCACAAACATCCACGATGCGAATGCCAACGGGTCCCTAGTTATCCAATCTGTCCCAAGTGGAAGTCTGAGACAGACAGGGGAACGGGACTCGGGCACCATCGCTTCAGCTGAGCGTACCAGGCTTGGGCCGGCCAGAGGGGCGCGATTAACCAAACCTTGCCACGGTACTCTCTCAGCCTGTGTAGGACTTTGCACATAAGCAGTGCGTCGGGCGGTGGAAAAGCGTAAATCGACTGCCACCTGCTCCAGTCCTCGCTGAAGGCACCGGCCCCCCCGCCTGAGTACAAGTCCAGCGTGTGAGTGGTAGTACCGGCAAGCTTGTTCGTCCCGGGAGGAGGCGAAACAAGTCCACCTGCCGGATGGCCCCAGGAGTTGTCTGCGAGGTCGTCGGAAAACGCTTTGTCCTTATATGAACCATTCTACCTTGGTGCTCTGTCCTCTCGACAAAGCTCATCCGCCCAAAGATTGGCCGTGCCCGGGCAGGTGAAGTCGCATGCAGGGTGATGCTGTAATGAGAAACTCGGCCAGGTAAAACAATTTCCCCGCCAGGTCCTTTGGAGCACAAAGACAGACCTGTGATGGAGCCCTGCTTTTGGATACAATTGAAACCGCGGACATGTTGTCCATCCTGAAAGGCCACCGACTTGCCCGTGAGGGCCAGTCCGTGATCCCGCAGGAATGAACAACGGGTACCAACAGGTCCAGGGCATTGATGTGGAAAAGGGTGTGAGAGCCCCCAGGACCACCTGCCGTGGTTTTGATGTCCCATGTCTGAGTGATAGCCCCCACCCCACCTCGCTCGACGCATCTGTGTCTACCACCCAGATGGTCGGCCGGAGGAGCAGTTCAGGGCACAGCCGCAGAGAGCGTGCCGGAAACTGGGTGTTTCACATTGTGAGAGTTGAGAGGACTGAGAGATCTTAACCACCCGGCCCTCATCAGCAGCGCTAGTCCTTCTTTGGGACCAGAAACACATGAGACAGAAAATACCTTTTGTGTGTAGGAAAGATATTTCCTTGATAAAACGCCTTCCTCCGTGCATGGACATGATCACTTGAGGCCACTTCCTGAGACACTGGTGAATGGTCGCTGTCGAGTGGAGGGCACTCTGAGAGGATGGACCTGGACCTCCACCTCCAAGTCAGACCCTTCTTGACTAACACCCGACTCGCCACACGGACCGTCGGGGCGCATTGCCGGTAGTGGAGGGCGGAAAAGAAGCCGGTGCGGGCTCCTTGCTTGTCAGGCCCATCACCGCTTCGACGAAGATGGTCGGGCGAGGGAAGAGGGGACTTGCCAGGAGGAACTACGCGTTTTTTGGCCGCGGAGCCCCTCTTGGACTTAATCGTAGTGGGAGCTATGAGCCACCACGTCCCCTCCAGGACGTCCCCCCCGCCCCCGCCGAAAACGACGGTGCACGAGCCTCGCGCCTCTGGCCTATCCCCCCCTCCAGGCTGTGTTCTGGCAGTGGATGGACTGGGGGCCCCTGCGCATTCCAGCGCCGCATCCCCTCCTTTGACAGGGGACGGCGAATTTAGGGATTTTGGAAGGAAAGGGATTTTTTTTTCCGGGGACCGCACGGCACCCACGGAAGGCGGGGTACCACCACGCCCCCTGTGAGCAGCCAGTCCCCTGACCACACCTCTAGCCTGGCACACTCTTGCCGGCGACCAGACCTGCCCTGCGTCCGCCGGAGTGGAGGAGAGGAAGGATGCATGAAGTGGGCTCCGCCACCCACCTTCCGTTGAGTCAGAGTTAGGTGTGTCACTCTGCGCCAGTACAAGAAAGGCCCCTTGCCAAAGCCTCCTCAGGGAACAGTCCAGGGGTCCAGCAAGGTCAGTCAGTAAGGAGGCGGTTGCGGGACGTCGGCAGGGCCTTCTTCACAGCAAGGGCCCCCGAATGTTGTTGACGGAACGAGTGGCGTCATGGAGGGGAGTGGCGGATTTTGGGGGGGTTTCCTTCGAACCTGGGTTTGAGGGCAAGCTGCAGGGTGTCATCCGTCGGACATGCTCAAAACCTTGGCGATGATCAGCCGATTCCAAGCGATCTCTCAAATAAGGCGGAGGTGAACCCGCGCCCAGTTCCAAATGAGCAAGAAGAGTTGAAAGTTGGCGCGCGTTCGCTCGCTGACGGAACTTTAAAGTCCCGGTCAGTGTTGCCTCTCTCCGGTGCCGTGTGAAAAAGGAAACACGGAAGGGGGCCCAACCGACAGTTTGGGAGCATTGAGCCACTCCCACACAGACAGCAGGAGGGAAGCTTCGCCGAGTGAAGGAGGGTTAAGGAGCATGCCCGACAGAAAAACGATGATTCCATGGATGGGATGGCCGGCAATTGGGTCTCAGCCATGGACATGACGCAAACTCCACTGCTTTCAACGGCTCCATTCACCCCAGGGGACCCGGAGCAGAGGTCTGCGGGACGTTCGATGCCATCAGGGACCCCGTCCCGATCTCGCACATTCCTAGAGGTACGGGACGTTCCCTGAGATGGCAGAGAGCGAGTGCACATCCGCAGACAGGTCTTGTCGGGAGTAGTCTGCCCAGTGCTTGGTGGGCAGTGTAACGGCCAGACCGACGGCATGATATGAAAAATACCGCATGTCTTGCCGGTTTAAGGGTACACCCTCGACATCGACCTCTAAGGGACCCACGACCCTGTGGAGTAATGGCCCTATGAAGAAGATGTTTTTCTCATTCACGGGCTGTATAGGCCCAGCCCTCCGGCACAGCCCGCCTCTCTCGGCCGGCAGGTGGAGCCGCACCACCTCAGGGGTTGGAGGCGATCCACAGCCTCTCCAAGTCAAAGAATCCCCATACAGGGATGGCATCGTGACTTTGGGGAGTCTTAAACATTGGAGAGAGGCGGCACGGACTGAGGGGGTGAAAGAACAACCCCAAACCCTGGCCCGGGATAACAACGGG
>CM064581.1:35418292-35490140 GCA_032716605.1 Paralithodes platypus
TACCATAAAATTTCAGGGTTTCCATCCGGGACCAAAGTCAACGGCTGAGAGGAAGGACGTGGTGAGGCCCGTCACGCTGTAGACCTAGAGAGGAGACTGCGGCTTCGGCCGAGGGACGGTAACCAGGATGGTCGGAGAGGAGAATTCCTCCGAGGTCTTGCATCCGTTACCCTTAGGTCGGGGCCATGGGTACGGTACCCGATGGTCGGAGACGGGAAGTGGGCCTTTGGTTGGGAAAACCGGTGACAGAAAAATGTAATGAGTCCTGGTAGGTTAAGTACTGTGACCAAAAGGTCCACTCCCTCCCCCTTGACCTTGAAGGTATCGTGTGTGTTTCCCCACGGTACAGTAAAGCCATCAGGAAGTACCAGGGTCATGTGTTCATTATGCCGTACCGTATATGTAATTTTTGATGTCCAGTTATGAGTTCTATTGTCTAAGTCTGCTAGCGAGTATGATACAGTACCGGGTATGTTGGTACAATAATTATGACAAGGATGTTGGGTAGTATGGTATCAGAGTTGTCAATGGGTACTGTACTGTAGTGATTCCCTTCCTGGAGTATGTATAATTTTTGTGTCCATGTTATCTGTTTTATATTTCAATAGTGAACCAAGGTGTGTTTCTCTTGACCATTTGGTAGTAAATCTGTAGTAATTTGATAGCATAATCGTAGTACTGGATTTATTAATTGGATTGAAGCTCCAAGTTAACTTTGACTAATTAGTATATGAAGGAACAATTAAATTCGTGAACGCTATAATTGTGAATGTGACGAATCGAAGTAAGTACCGGTAAAGAACTAAACCATACGGAATACCATATAAACACAGGGTATGGTAGGGAAAAGTTGATAAGCAATAAATAGAATTACCATACTATAATGAGGTTTATATGAAGAAAGTAAGTAGATAAGGGGCGGAGGTGGAGGTTGAAGGAGTAAAGTAGTACAGTATCAGGTTAAAAAGAAAACAGGAGCCCCCCCCCCCCCCCCCTTACACAACCAATCCGGATTGCAAGCATAAGAACGTGCAACAACAACAGAAGCCGATCCAAAGAAAACCAAAATGGAGAAGACACCAGAGAGATCGCGATCGACATGGGAAACTATGATAGCCTTCAGGATCACCACATGTGGCCTCACTCTACACACACGACTCCAACAACATTATGCAAATTAACCATCACTGCAACAATGTGCATCAATAGACCATCAGATACATAGTGAACTGTACAGTACACCGAGAAGCAAAATGAATATCTAAAACCAGTGTAGCATACCATCATAGTGCATATAATGAAGAACTAAACAGGCCAGAAATAACAGAACAGCCTCTCATGCCCTATGCAAATATCCCTCAGATCCAGAACAAGCCAAATACCAAAGTGAAATCAATGCATGCATCACCCCAACATAATTCCCAAGTGCAAATAACTCCTAGTGCAACTGGCTCCCTGAAAGAACACAAAGCCAGAGTGTCTTGCCCCGAAACCGGGCAACTAAAATGTCGACAAAAACAGAGTTAATATGCGCGCTGAACAAAGTAGAATCAAGAAATCAGCCTGCTGGCTTAACCATATTTTGGTTCTGTTCTCGAAACTCTTAGGTTAGAAAGGAGAAGGAATAGTATCGATTACTGTGAAGAAGGAAATTCTTTGTTCTCTGGCTGCACCAACAAAAGTGGGTCAGGGGATAGTTCAATCTGGGTCGGCACCAAGAAAAGTGGGACTAAGATCGAGCCGCATAACAGAACGCAAGGTAGGCCTTTTGGTTTGATCTCTGACTACACCAACAAAAGCGGGAAAGAGATTGAGTCACTAGCCTCATTAACCCGGCAACGGCGAGGGGGGGGTATTGAACTAGCTGCCCATGGGCGAGCATATAGGCTCCATTCAGGCCTATAATCGTCATTTTACGATAAATATCGTTATTACTTATTCATATGAGCCTATTTTACCTTCACTATGAAGATAGTAACCTGTAACAACAATAAAACAAGAGTGAAAATATCATTTTTCTGGTCAAAATCGCGAATATAGATGGACCAGCCCATTCATGAATTATGGAGAAAATTGAGGCAACCCCTCCCTCCACGAGGCCTCAAGCCACACTGAGCTTACTCATACACACACTCGTGTATGTAACACACCCGCTAGGCACGTAAGCACATCCTCCACACATTTTGCTAATGTTAGCACCAAAATATACCAACGAATTAGGGAATAACAGGGAAAATAGGTGATAATTGAAGGGGGAGGGGAAAAGGGGGAAGGAGGGATGTGGAGGAGTGATATGATGTATAGGGAAAAAAAAAAAAAAAATAGTGCTACTGGGGCCGTTTAAATGTTTTTTTTAGGCCTCCCTCTTAAGAGCTTTGCCGCCCTCGCCCAGTAAAACTTATGAGCTTTCTTGCCGTTTATGGGTTAACATTCCAAGAAAGGTTCGTAGTAGAAGAACTCAGCACAACTAGTGCAAGTCTACCTAAATCACCTAAGCCTGGACTTGCATCAAAGTACTCTATCGAGATTCAGGATAGTAACAATCTTAATTGTCCACCTACGCCCGGAAATATTTTGTTTTTACCAAGTGCAGGGGATCCTTTAGTTTCATCCCCCAGGTTCAGCGTGAATAGTGATATTGTGAGTTGCACTAAGACGAGGGTGCGAAAGAGCCAAGCAGAACGTATCTTGGAATTGTTTGGGCCTGAACCTAGCTGGGAAGTGTGATTATCCCAGGGCCCTGTAGTCAAGAAACAAGACAACCGTGCCTCAACCAGTGTGCTCCAACTTCGTTCTCCCAGTGCTCCTACTCTCTACGAAATCCTTTAAGTGTTTTTCCTAGTTCGTAATGGTAACAATGATTACAGTGAGGGTTTAGATTTAGGTATGTCAAGGTTCACATATTAACGTCAGAATAGAAGATTTTCCGTTCTTCCCTTCTTTATTTAATATCCGTTACTCTGATTCGGGAGAACAGTACACACTCTATTGTGCAGAAAATATTTACATACTTTCTCGAATTCAGGTTCCTGTATTCTTCGGCTTGGAAATTTATATATATATATATATATATATATATATATATATCCGGTTATAAAGATATACACTTACACGTAAAACTTGAACACTTCGTCAGACCTGAGTTTATGCGCTACCTATCATCCAGGTATAGATCCAATAGTGAAAGTTCAGTCGCAGAGTAAATTGCTTCCTCAGTCACGTATAGTTGATTAATATAATTATGCTTTTATGAAATTATCTTTCATACTTATTACTCTTTGAGTTATTACAGTTTAAATACTTATTCAAGTTGCATTAACTTATTGTTCGTTTTGAGATTAAATAGTGTCCTATTTTCCATACTTATCACTTCTACATTTCCAACATCGCAGTAACTATTATTTACTTACATTCAAGCCATATTTGAGGGCTTTGTATATTTATTTCAGGACTTTATTTCTTGTGATTTGAGACATCCTTTCTGTGTGTTATTATTCATATGATCATTTGTAACATTATTATTTGTATATGAATTCTATTCTTACTTTTCCAGAGACATATTGAGATTGTACCCTAGCAGTTAAAAAATACAACCTGTATATCCTTTACTTATGTGTTTTGTGTCCATTGCTTATTACTATTGTGTTGATTAAGAGAATTAAGGCCAGCCCTCACCCAGTGGAGAGGTACCTAAGTTGATGATAAACGCTGATTCCTAAGTTGGAAATCGCAATCAGATTGTCTCACTTTATTTGAAAACGTAGCATAACAATCACAAAAAACGCATATTCAACTCATCACAGGAAGAAGAACAACGCTCTAGAAGGATTTCGCTGTTTTCTTAATTCTCTCCAACATATGACGCAATTTTGAGCCTATTAGGGATACTTTAAAGCCTTTGTTACCATCAGGGGTATTTAGAAACCTTTAGTTTAGTTACTTCAACCTCTGCAGTTGTCTTTGAGTTAGCTGTGGGCAGAAAACTAATTTTGGAGAGGTAATTATAAGAGTGAGAGAACTCTATTTCTTATTGCTAATCTGGTAACCTCTGCATCATACTGTATGTGCGTGAAAGGGTTAAGTATTGATACCATGTTTTATCATATACTATTTAGCTTTGTCCCTATCAACCCGTACTGTACTGTAGAATACAGTAATAAAAGTCCCCAGCAGTCCCAAGCAATGTTGCAAAAATGGCAGGAGAGACCACCTATCTACCTTCAAAGATGAGGCAACACTGGCTCTATCACCCTTCAGTGGGTCTCATATAAGCTGAGAAGTTGTGGTAAACTATCAATGGAAGTTAAATATTACTAAGCTATAATGAATCAAATAAATCAATCTAAATGAAAACTACTCCATATCTAAATTGAATTCAATCTGAAACAAGCTAATTTATATCCAAAGGTCTCACATAATAAATTTATATATAGGGTAAGGTTATAAGGGTTAATATTAGCCAGGAATTAACTCACCAATAGTTCCACGTGGCAATGAGGCAAGGGAGAACATTTTACCCAATATGGCGGTGGACAATGGGGATTGAGACTTCGGTCCCGAGACACGAGTCAAGTTAAAGAAAGAATAAATGATTACATGGGAATGGACATGATTATTATGCTTATCTGTCAGTCAGTCATGGTGTCGATGAGAGCGTCGTGATGGTGTAGCTGTGTGTATTGCTGTATGTGTATTGTGATTAGAGGCACAAAAGCACGATCAACTGAGGGCGGAAAATTAGATGTTAACTGGTTGGTGTTCGTGAAGGCTCTGGTGTTCCTCGAAGACACACCTTGCTGCCTTGGCAAAACGCCAGGAGCCCAAATTATCGTACCGCATCCAGGTTGCTCTATACGATAAATTATATTAATATATACGATAAATTCATATTATACTACATAAGACCATGGCAATATTGCTTAATAGCATATTAGGCCTTTTATAACTTAACTTATTTACAATCTTATAATATACGATCTACTCGTCCTATGTCGTGCTGTAGGAGCGATCGTGACGTCACAGAGACATACGAGATCACAAAAGAGTCATATTCTATCGTATTTATACGATACACTCCCCCCACAAAAAAAGACCTGAACCCAACCTTAAACCTAAAGTTGCCCAGAGGCTATCTTCTGACGCCACAAGTCAACGGCGCCAGCAGCAGCGCGTCTGGGACGCGTCCCGGTCCGAGAATGATCACCATCAGCAAGAGGTGAGTCGTTCCTTTGAGAATCCTCGGACCCAGCAATAACAGGTGGAGCATCAGATTGCAATGCGGAATCGAGCTCCAAAGCGTACAAACGTGCGATAGGACGAACAGTAGTTCCAGTGGCTGTCTTCAATAGCGCCACCCGCTCTACAGAGTCTGCCCCCTTGTATACCTCCAACACGCGGCCCAATTTCCAGTATAAACGAGGACTATCTTCTTTAATTAAAACAACTTCGCCAACTGTAGGTGCCGTTGGTCTACCAGAGGGAGTAACACTCCTTTCCCTCAATGCTAGCAGATGTTCACTAATCTACCGTTTCCTAAAATCCTCGATTATCCTGGATATATACTGGTAGCTCTTAGACACCGCTACCTCAGAGTACAACGAGGGATCCTCTAACTCTACTATGGATTGGAAATCAGATGGAAACGCAGTCAATGGTTACCCATATAGCAAGTGAGCTGGCGTTAATGGTAGTGGTTCTTGCAGGTCGGTGTACACATATGTAAGCGGGCGATCATTCACGACTGCCTCTATTTCTGTGAGGACTGTCGTCAACTCACTCTTCTTTAATAGAGCACGTCCTACAACCGCTCTGAGTCCTGACTTTACTATGCCTACACATCGTTCCCACATTCCACCAAACCAAGGTGCCTTAACTGGAATGAACCTCCATTCGCACTTCTTCTCTCCCAAAAAAGTGATGATAGTAGGATCACTACTCATATCCTTTAGATATTTTGATGCTTGGACATAAGTGGGAGCATTGTCGCTAAGAATGAGTTGAGGGAATGAACGACGGGCACAAAACCGTCTGAACGCCAGCATAAATTCTTCGCTAGACATATTATCACATAGTTCTAGGTGTACCGCTCGAGATGTTGCACAGGTAAACAATAATATATAAACCTTCTCATGCTCCCTCATCTTCAATGCCCCTGTGTAATCTAATCCTACCGCTTGGAAAGGTTCTACGTGCTTTACACGGCCTTCAGGTAGGGGTGGAGCTGGTCCAGTTGCATATGGTTTACCCTTTAGTCTCTGGCATATTACACACTTTCTTACTACGCGTCGAGCTACTTGTCGAACTCTGGGTATCTGTCGGGAATAGGGTAATGATACCGACAGTTTTAGGTCCAATAGGACATTTGAATTTGGCGGTATCGTATCGCTTGTACGATTTCGGCTGGTTCTCTGTGTATTGTAGTTTATTCTTAAGTATAGGTTAAATATTAACTGTAATGTATAAATATCTACATCAGCTCTAGATGTATCATGAAACTAAGTTATGGGTTATAATTATTATGAGCCGGCAGCCATATGTAATTTTGCGAAGCGATCGGACGCCGGCCCTTTAGTCTCTCAATCAACACCATACAGCCAACATCTCCCCCCCCCCCTGGCTTTGACTCAACCCACAGTTCACCATGTGCTACAAATGGGAGGTTTGACGACCTCCCTTATAACCAAATAAGGAAAACCTCTTATTTGGTAGCAGTCTCGGAGTATCCAACGTAGGGCTTATGATCTCAGCCGCTACCACAGCGGGCCGATTTATCGGTACTCACGCGAAGTAACCAAATAATCTCTAGAGTTGCACCTCAATTCACTACTAGGCACGTTGTACACACTCCGAGACGACTAGGAAAGAAGAGATAGCGAAGGAGAGAAAGAATTGTTATAGTTACCCATTTAATCTAGCTGCTCTCCTCTGAGCCATGCTCCATGTTCTATGAGCCTGTGCCAGGACCTGCCAATGTATCGAGGTATCAAGTAATCAGTTTAGATTGGATGGGCAGGGGATCGGCATGAGGGCGGGATACTCTGTCGTTGGATACTCCGAGACTGCTACCAAATAAGAGGTTTTCCTTATTTGGTTATAAGGGAGGTCGTCAAACCTCCCAATTTAGTAGCAGTCTCTACGTTTCCAACGTAGGGCTTGAATCCCAAATTGGAGGCGGACATCCAATAAACCATAAACCCCAAGCCGTAGCACAAGCAGAGGACCAAGAAAAGACACAAATAAACAAATCAGTTTATTATCAGAAAAAGAGCGTAACAGTACGGTGCATATTAAGGAAGTACATGTTACCAGTATCAGTCTAGGGTCTGAAAAGTGCCGCAGCAGGCTAAGGAATAGGTCATGTTGACCGGAGAATGGCACACCAATATGGGAAGAATGAACGCAAGTTGTACATGAAGACAAGAATCTGAAGGCAAGGCACAGTAGGCGGAAGATCTCCAAGGAAACTCTTTAATTACAAAAACTGGGTATGAGGCATAGACATACCAAACAAGTAACCCCTAGACAGTAGAGTCTATACGGAAAGAAGTAAGAGAGATAACCTTAATACGAAACAGGGATGACATACATGTAAAATGAAAGAGAGAAAGGCATTGTACAATCATACAAAATGACCCCCCCCCCCCCTCCAGTGTAGGGAAAGGAAGAAAATACAGTATGGGATGAGAAGAGACACAGGATGGAGATGAATCACGTGACACATTGGCCTAACGCAACACAAGGCACACCTGGCCTGGCAGTGGACATGGACAGGTACGATGAGACAAAAGTGCTGTGGGAGGACCATAGCCCTGTGTCGGCGATATCCGAAAGTGAGGAATTGTTGAGAAACCTCACAGTCGCAGCATAAGAGCGGACATCATGAGCGGAGCCCTTCGTAAGGGGATTACTCGCAGTAATGACATGGCGTAAATGAAGTCCCACAGCACGTTTGCCTAACCGTGTCCCTGTCTTAGGGGCCAACCAGAGCGCCGTCCCCGACGTCGGCACAGCGGCACGCACATACGTATGCAAGGCTCTTACCGGGCATAGCGGATGATGCGTGCTCCCACATTTTAAAGCCGGTACAGTAAACGGCTTAAAAATGTGCGCCTCACGTTCATTCTTGGCCACAAAATGAACGGAAGGGGCCAAAGTGACTGACCCCAAGGAAGGCGAAAAACTCATGCAATTCGGGGCCCTCGACATGGCAGCCAACTCCGAGACCCTCTCTCCTGTAGCCAACGCTAAAAGAAACAAAGTTTTATCAAGCAGATGAACAGGTGTTGGGTTAGTGGTGTAGATGGGTGAGGTAAGGAGCCTGAGAGCCTTCGCCAGAGACCATTGAGGCGGTATCTGGCGTGGGGGCGGTCTGAGTCTAAAGCAAGCTTTCATGAAAAAAGACAGCTCCTTGTGAGGGAGCACCAGCCCCGTCAAGGTCTCAAAAGGCTCCCTAATAGCGGACAGGTGGTTCTTAATGGTGTTGTACATGTATGTGCGTGTCGCAAACAAGTGATTAAGGTAATGGAAGACTAACGCAACCGACGGAACTGTTTGTTCGGTGTCATTGAACCATTTAGTGAAAGTATTCCAATGAGACTCGTAAGTCTTCCAAGTAGCCTTAGTCCAGTGCTGATTAAGCATATCAGTCAAGCAACGTCCATATTTCGGTAACCACCCTGCCTCACAAACATCCACGATGCGAATGCCAACGAGGTCCCTAGGTCTCCAATCTGTCCCAAGTGGAAGTCTGAGACAGACAGGGGAACGGGACTCGGGCACCATCGCTTCAGCTGAGCGTACCAGGCTTGGGCCGGCCAGAGGGGCGCGATTAACCAAACCTTGCCACGGTACTCTCTCAGCCTGTGTAGGACTTTGCACATAAGCAGTGCGTCGGGCGGTGGAAAAGCGTAAATCGACTGCCACCTGCTCCAGTCCTCGCTGAAGGCATCCGGCCCCCCCGCCTGAGTACAAGTCCAGCGGGTGAGGTAGTCCGGCAGCTTGTTCGTCCCGGAGGAGGCGAACAAGTCCACCTGCGGATGGCCCCAGGAGGCTGCGAGGTCGTCGAAAACGCTTTGTCTTAATGACCATTCTACCTTGGTGCTCTGTCCTCTCGACAAAGCATCCGCCCAAAGATTGGCCGTCCCGGGCAGGTAAGTCGCATGCAGGGTGATGCTGTAATGATCGGCCAGGTAAAACAATTTCCCCGCCAGGTCTTGGAGCACAACAGACCTGGAGGAGCCCTGCTTTTGGATACAATGAACCGCGGACATGTTGTCCATCCTGAAGGCCACCGACTTGCCCGTGAGGGCCAGTCCGTGATCCCGCAGGAAGAACAACGGTACCAACAGTTCCAGGGCATTGATGTGGAAGTGTGAGAGCCCCGACCACCTGCCGTGGTTTTGATGTCCCATGTCTGATTGATAGCCCCACCCCACCTCGCTCGACGCATCTGTGTCTACCCAGATGGTCGGCGGAGGAGCAGTCCAGGGCACAGCCGCAGAGAGCGTGCGGAAACGGGTGTTCACATTGTGAGAGTTGAGGACTGAGAGATCTACCACCGGCCTCATAGCAGCGCAGTCCTTCTTTGGGACCAGAAACACATGAGACAGAAATACCTTTTGTGTAGAAGATATTTCCTTGATAACGCCTTCCTCGTGCATGGACATGATCACTTGGGCCACTTCCTGAGACACTGGTCGCTGTCGGGGAGGGCACCTGAGAGGAGACCTGGACCTCCACCTCCAAGTCAGACCCTTCTTGACCACCCGACGCGCCCACGACCGGCGGGGCCATTGCCGGTAGTGGGGGCGGAAGAAGCCGGTGCGGGCGCCTTGCGTCAGGCCCATCACCGCTTCGACGAGATGGTCGGGCGAGGGAAGAGGGGACTGGCCAGGAGGAACTACGCGTTTTTTGGCGCGGAGCCCCTCTTGGACTTATCGTAGTGGGAGCTAGAGCCACCACGTCCCCCTCCAGACGTCCCCCCGCCCCGCCGAAACGACGGACGAGCCACGCGCTCTGGCCTATCCCCCTCCAGGCTGTGTCTGGCAGTGGAGGAACTGGGGCCCTGCGCCTGCCAGCGCCGCATCCCCTCTTGACAGGGACGGCGATCCGGGGACCGACGACCACGGAAGGCGGGTACACCACGCCCCCTGTGAGCCAGTCCCCTGGCCACACCTCTAGCCTGGCACCCTCTGCTGGCGACAGACCTGCCCCTGCGTCCGCGGGTGGAGGAGGATGAAGTGGGCTCCGCCACCACCTTCCGTTGAGCAGAGTATGTGTCACTCTGCGCCAGTAAGAAAGCCCCTTGCCAAGCCTCCTCAGGGAACAGTCCAGGGGTCAGAAGGTCAGTCAGTAGGAGGCGGTTGCGGACGTCGGCAGGGGCCTTCTTACAGAAAGCCACCCGAAGTTGTTGACGGCAACGAGTGGCGTCATGGAGGGAGTGGCGGATGTCCTGAACTGGGTTGAGGGCAAGCTGCAGGGTGATCCGTCGGACATGCTCAAAACCTTGGCGATGATCAGCCGATTCCAGCGACTCAATAAGGCGGAGGTGAACCCGCGCCAGTTCCAACTGAGCAAGAAGAGTTGAAAGTTGGCGCGCCGCTCGCTGACGGAACTTAAAGTCCCGGTCCAGTGGTGCCTTCTCCGGTGCCGTGAAAAAGGAACACGGAAGGGGGCCCACCGACAGTTTGGGAGCATTGAGCCACTCCCACACAGGCAGAGGGAAGCCCGAGGAGGTAAGGAGCATGCCCGACAGAAAAGATGATTCCATGGATGGGATGGCCGGCAAGGTCTCAGCCATGGACTGACCAAACTCCACTGCTTCACGGATCCATTCACCCCAGGGACCCGGACAGAGGTGCGGGAGTTCGAGCATCAGGACCCCGTCCCGATCTCGCACATTCCTGAGGTACGGCGTCCCTGAGATGGCTGAGAGGGAGTGGACATCCGCAGACAGGTCTTGGCGGGAGTAGTCAGCCCAGGGCTTGGTGGCAGTGTAAGGCAAGACCGACGGATGATATGAAAAATACCGCATGTCTTGCCGGTTAGGGTACACCCTCACATCGACCTCAGGGACCAGACCCTGTGGAGTAATGGCCCTGAAGATGTTTTTCTCATTCACCTGTATAGCCCAGCCCTCCGGCACAGCCCGCTCTCCGGCCGGCAGGTGGACCGCCCCCTCAGGGTTGGAGGCGATCACAGCTCTCCAAGCAACAGAATCCCCATACAGGGATGGCATCGTGACTTTGGGGATCTTAAACTTGGAGAGAGGCGGCACGGAGAGGGGGTGAAAGAACAACCCCAAACCCTGGCCCGGGATAACAACGGGCCAGAGAGGAGTCGTAGGTGGTGTCGGAGGTGCAGGTGATGAAGTAGACGATGTCAACGGTACCACGACCGGGAGAGCAGGCCGAGATGGGATGTGGTCGGCAACAGTTGGGAGAGGAGCCACAAGCGGAGTCTGCAGAGGCACCGGGTTAGTAGTACCCAACCGGGAGACCACTGCATCCATGGCCGCCGTGACAGAGGAGAGGATGTCTGCCTTATTGGAGGCCATCTCAAGACGAAGAGACGCCAACTCCGCCCGTAACTCCGTCTCCGCAGCAGGAGGGAAGGACGTCTGTAGAGGAGACAGGGAACCAGCCTCACTGGGCCCACGGGCCCCATGGTCCGTGAGCGGGGAGAACTCAGGGGACGGTGGAGAGGACTGTGCCGCCACGTCGGGGTCCTCCTGGCCCTAATCAGGTGCACCGTCCGAAGACGAGGTGACCCCCATATCCTCGTCCTCCAGCCGATCAAAATCCGCAACCTCCATCTCAAGAACATCTTCTAAATGGTCAGGGAGACGAGGAGGAGACTGCTGGCCACAAGGGATCGAGGCGTCGGAACCTCCAGGTTGAGGAGGAGGCGTGGAGGGCATCGCCGCCGGTACCACCACAGCTGGGCCCGCCATAGGGAAGAGGCCGGGATCCCTCACAGGCTGAGAGGCAGGCAGAGGCTCGAACTCCACCCCACCAGTGGCTGAAGACGGTGCAGGATGGAGAACGACCTCCTCGGCAGGCGGGGCAGGACGGTGTTTGACCCTGAAGACCGTGGAACCCTGCGAAGGAGGGGGGCTCATCCTGAAGCAAGATGGGGTCGATCAGCAGGGGACGGAGACTGGCGACGTTTCTTCCTGCCAGAAGTTCCAGAAGTCATGGAGAGGTCGGAGGGAGGCACACGATGTTCATGACGCCTGGGGGCCCGCTCCCTGAACGCGCCCTCCCGCCCGCTTGACCCGAACTCCCGGGAGGGGAGCCCCGAGCCGTATGAGGAGAGCGAGAGTGACTAACAGTAGGGGAGCGGGAACGGCGTGCAGCATCGGAGGTAGGTGGGATCCCTAACAACACCCGGACGTCATCCTCACGGAAGGAAGGAGCCCTGTGCAGGACCCTTTGGACGTGACGGGAGATGACGTCCCATGATCGGCGTAGAGACGCCCTGGCTCGTTGTCCTTCCGCCGACGTAGGGAGAGTCTCGAGTAGTTGAAGAGCGGAGAGACACACCCCACACCGGCGGGGATCGTAAACATCCTTCCCATAGCAGACCGTGTGGAGGCAACATTCCCGGTGATCCCGCAAGGCCGTCCGCTGACACGTCGGCCGAGAGCAGGGAGGAGCCGGCATCACAGCACTGAAAAATGGGGAAGCATTACCCACCAGTAGAGGTGAGACAGGCAATATGAGGCAGTAGAGCCAATTCAGCACGTAAGACTCAGTAAGACAATATCCAGGAAGAAGCTATGTAGCAAGTATAACAGGAAAGTCAAAAGAAAACACCCACACCAGAGACCCTCAACACCAGGGCTGGGACAAGCCCCTTAGCGAGGCCCAACCCTGGGAACAGGTCCTAACCAAAATCGTGGGGAAAGTGGCACCCTTCGAAATACCTGAGAACCCCCTGTGAGAGCGGAGGGAGGAGGCGGCGAAGCGGCGGCGGCGTAGGGACAGCCGGCAGTAGAGCGGGCACCAGCTGGAAGGAAAAGGTCAAGTGTGAGCAACCCAACAGTACCCTATAAGTGTAAATAGGGGCGGGGAGGGAATCCAAAACACACAGGACATCGCCACTTTGGGTCGAGTCCTAGGACTTTTCAGGTGGTCTTAGGGTCCTCCCAGTATACAAGGAGGACGCCCGTAGGGCGGGAACCAGGTACAGAAGGAGGACACAAGGAACAGGACATAAGGGATAGGAAAACAGCCAATCAGCCGTTGTCCAAAAAGCCCTGTCCAGGTACATGAAGAGGGGGGCAGAACAGGGCGCATAAACCAAGTCAAGTGAAAAGCTATGTGGCCTAGGCCTTGACAAGGCACAGGGCACCTCAAAAAGATAAAGGTGCTTCTAGGGCGGATTTAAAAAGATGAAGGAGCTGAGGACACCAGAAGACCCTTGCCTGTGTGGCGAAAAAACGTGAGTAAACACGAAAATCGAGTCAACTTGTCCAAGCATATCCTCCCTGTGAGCGGGGCCCCGATCGCGTACAGTTTCCAGACATCCCCCCCCCTTTTCAGTGATCAAGTAACCACAGGCAGGGGAAGAACAGAAACACGGACATGTAAGAAAAACGAGAATTTAACCGAGAGCTACGAGACCGAGACTTCCCAGTCAGTGGAGACAAAAGGAAGGCAGAAGGAAAGGACCTGTGTGGATCATTCCAACGGCGGGCAGCTCAAGGCAAAAACCGATTAGCTTAAACACACAATTAGTGAGAATCTTAACAAGAGCGTAGAAGACCAACCAGCAAGTCAGTAGAGACAAGAGGAAAACAGAAGGACAGGACTATGTGGCCCAAACCGACGGCGGTCAGCTCAAGTTAAAAAACACAGGCCTAGCCTAGTTACATAATTCACATAAACGAGAAAAGACTAGGGCAGCGTCAATCCCTAAGTGAAAAAACCTAGTAACAAAGCTAAACACTGCCCGAGAAGCCCCACAAGTACGTTAAATTAATAAAAAAAAAAAAAAAAAAAAAAAAAAAAGGGAGGATAGCCTAGGGCTTGACCAACAATTTCACCAGAACCACGTATCCACGAGTCAAGTAGGCCCGGGGAAACGAAAAGGAACTGACAAAAGCGTGAACCATGCGAACGAAATACAAGACCACCAACTATGGACAAGTTTAATAAACAAGTCAGAAGGGCTATAGGTCAGTTGAGACCAAAGCAGCATGTTTGTGAGAGAATAAAGGCTATGTGGCCTATGCTCACACAAAGCAGAATCCAGAGAAACTTCATGCTCAAGTCTTGTAAAACATCGACACGTAGTCATATGAAAAAACAATAAAACAAAGTCACAAAGGGAAAGAAACACAATGCATCCCGCGGGAAGCATATCCCCCCCAAGGTACGTTAAGGGTAGTTAAAGTGAACATGAACCCGAAAAGTGTGGGTAGAATAGACACACAACGACCGCTACGCGGCGTTGAGGACCAACCACCCCGAAGAAAACAAATAAATAAACACGTCTCCAGCACTACGCGCACACCCATAAACACGCCATAAAGCTGTAGTAAAGTGCTGCCTACATTACTGAACATCCTTCTAAAACCTCAACAGCCTGAAAAGGCTCACACTCACTAAGAGTTGAAGCGAAGGGGATGCAAAGCAGGCACTCGCGAAGCACAGACAAAAAAGGCGTGTGACATCGACGGTGGGCGCGAAGTGACTGATACTTTGGCAGGTCCTGGCACAGGCTCATAGAACATGGAGCATGGCTCAGAGGAGAGCAGCTAGATTAAATGGGTAACTATAACAATTCTTTCTCTCCTTCGCTATCTCTTCTTTCCTAGTCGTCTCGGAGTGTGTACAACGTGCCTAGTAGTGAATTGAGGTGCAACTCTAGAGATTATTTGGTTACTTCGCGTGAGTACCGATAAATCGGCCCGCTGTGGTAGCGGCTGAGATCATAAGCCCTACGTTGGAAACGTAGAGACTGCTACTAAATTATTAATCTATAACAATATTAACCCGGTGAGACCCAGCGTCGCACGTGTTGCGTCGGCAGTGTTTGATCACCAACTCCCAGCGACGCATCACGTGCGTCCGACATATAAAAAACACTTACGTGGCTCGTAAGGTAGGAAATGGCGGGAGAATAGGAGGGGGAGGTACCGTAGTGTGTGTGGGAGCCGGGCCAGTAGGTGTGAGCGGGCCGAGACAGCCGTGCAGCTGGTGGTGATGGGCTTAGTGGGTATAGTTTACACCCTTAGTTCACCGCCACTTTGAACCTTCATTACTCCGGTCGTATGGGAGCTAGAGGCTTGAGATTTATGTGAGACACTCCTTAGGATGTATGCCGTACAATGCCATACTCAGTTATAACCCTAGTGCTCCCGGGCGGGTGGTCATGCGGGGGAGACGAACTATTGAAACCCCCCCCCCCCCAAATGACCGAAATGAGTTTTTTTTATTTTTTTATTCATTTCTCACCATTCTCTTCCATTTTGGCTCAACAATTTTTTTTGAGGCTCCCCCCCCCCAAAAAAAAATGTCCGAGGTGATTTTTTTTTTTTTTCCATTTCTCATCCTTGTCTTCCATTTTAGCAAACAAAACAAAAAGAAGTGAAAATGGCTTGGGACTGGGGTGAACAAAATATTATAACTAGCCGGGGCTCACCGGGTTAACAACAGTCCTACATCACCAGTCCTCTAAGCTAAGTTCATTGTATCGATATTGTATTATGTGAACATTCCTACATGTCATGCAATTGAATTAGCTGCGTGTGGGGGACTGGATTACACCCATCGAATACCTCGTTGGTAATTTTATTGTAACTATTTGTTGGGTTATTTCATGTACCAGTGATATGCAATTTAACCTCTTTATCTAAATTCCCGACAAATAATGGTCCTTCGTGCCCTAAGGCTTCCTTACCGTAGTACCGTTTTGTTTACTTCCTTGACGCTTGTGGGCTTACAAATGGCTGCCACCTCGCGCGTTGTTGGGCCGACTGCCGTTTCCCTATTGTAGACCTGGCTTATTCCCTCTGTTTTTTTCCACTTAGGCGCAGTCCCTATCTTTTTTGGGGTTAGTTTCTTTTTTTGGGAGTGTGATCACTGGCGTTTTTTGGTGGGATGGCTGGGCTGGATATTGGGGTAGGGGTAATTTCGTCGGGCACCATTTCGCGCTCGTAGGCTAGGCTAGGCTTGGCTAGACAGGGCTAGGCCTGCAGGTGTCTGTGGTAGCTGTTCATTTCGCTTTGGTGGTGGGCCTGTGGTGTTCATTGTGTTTTGTCATTATGAGACTTTTCTTATTTTTGCCGGTGGGGAGGGTTCTCATGTGACTCATTTAATTAAATTTTATAGCCTAGTTGCCTAATTACGGTCATGGGGTTCGGTCTCTGTTGATTCCTAAGCGATTGACAGCCAACAGACCTCATGATTGTGGGATGGGCAGCTGGGCTAGGCCTAATACTAGCCTAGTCAGTTCTTTTCATTTACCCTTCTTTCTCTAGCCCTAGTTTGTTTCTGCTATTTGTCGATTTGCTCCATTAATTCATCCTACTGCAGCTAGTAGCCTAATGACCGTTTCCAAATTGGGAGTGGCAATGCTATTGCCACATTTTTTAATTTAAATTAATTTGTGTAATAGTTGCTTTATAGTTTAGAGAGTTAATGGCCTAATAGACTTAACGATGACAGATTTAAAGAAACTTAAGATTCTTAAGGGAGGGATGAAGGGAAGTTTAAATAGGTGTTTAAGAGATCTTGATGAATTTTTATTAAGTGCCACGGCTGATCAAATTAAGGGTAAATTTGCTATTGTAACTAAATCGCTAGCCACTTACGATAGTTATGCTCAGCAGGTATATGGTTTATTGACAATTACTGACGATGTGGAAGAAGAAATGTCGGCAGATCTTGAGTACTTTGAGGACGTTAATACAGCCTTCGCCAGCCTTCTCAGGAGGTCAGAAGTGTGGGAAGCCATGAAAAGAGTGAAGTTGGGGAAAGCACCAGGAACAGATGGAGTGTGTGGGGAAATGTTGAGGTATGGTGGTGAGATAGTGATAGAATGGGTATGGAAAATGTGCAAACTAGCATGGGAGAAGGGGAGTGCACCCGATGACTGGAAGACTGGCATAATAGTCCCCCTATATAAGGGCAAAGGGGAAAGAGGAGTGTGTGGTAACCACCGAGGAATATGTCTTCTAAGCGTAGTAGGGAAGGTATACAGTAGGGTAGTGATTGAGAGAGTGAGAGTGAGAACGGAGAAATGGATAGGCGACGAGCAGGGAGGTTTTAGGAAGGGAAGAGGATGTGTAGATCAGATTTTTACCCTGAATTGTGTTGTGGAGAAGTATCTGGAGAAGAAACAAAAGGTGTATGTTGCCTTTATGGACTTGGAGAAGGCCTATGACAGAGTGGATAGAGAAGGTTTGTGGAAAGTACTTAGAATATACGGAGTAGAGGGCAAGTTGCTGAAAGCAGTGAAGAGCATGTATGAGGGTGCAAAGGCGGCAGTACGTGTGGAAAGTGAGCAGAGCGAGTTCTTTGACCTGAAAGTTGGTTTGAAACAGGGGTGTGTGATGTCCCCGTGGTT
Source organism: Paralithodes platypus (assembly GCA_032716605.1). Taxonomy (NCBI): domain Eukaryota; kingdom Metazoa; phylum Arthropoda; class Malacostraca; order Decapoda; family Lithodidae; genus Paralithodes; species Paralithodes platypus. The sequence continues at coordinate 35,435,867 of CM064581.1, forward strand.
GTTTACTGTATATATGGATGGAGTTATGAAAGAAATACTATCAAGAGCAGTGGATGTTGGTGTATCGCTGAAAAGGGAGGGAATTGAGTGGAAGCTACCTATACTGCTGTTTGTGGATGATACAGTTCTGATGAGTGATAATGAATGGGAGTTGCAGGGTCTGGTAAATGAGTTTGGAACAGTGTGCGAAAAACGGAATTTGAAGGTAAATACGGGGAAGAGCAAGGTTATGGTCTTCGAAAGGGGTGAAGTCACAGAGTGTGAGGTGAAGCTGAACGGTCAGGCTATGGAGATCGTCAACTCTTTTAAGTATCTGGGCAGTGTGTTGAGTAAAGATGGGACTATGGATGAAGAGGTGCGGGAGAGGGTACAACAGGGGAAGAGGGTTGTAGGAACGCTAAAAGTAGTAACAAGAAATAGGGTGGTCAGTATGGAAGTGAAGAAGTCCTTGCATGACAGTGTGGTAATCCCGACACTGACTTACGGAAGCGAAGCATGGACGTTGGTTGAGAGACTCAGACCAAGAGTGAGAGCAGTGGAAATGAATTACTTAAAGAGTGCGTGCGGAGTTACATGGAGGGATAGACAGACTAATGAGGAAGTAAGAAGGAGGTGTGGTGTGGAGGTAGATGTGCTGGAAAGTGTGAAAAGGAACAACTTGAGATGGTTCGGCCATATGGAACTATGGAAAGCGAGAGAATGACTAAGAGGGTGTACGAGAGCGAGGTGGAGGGACAGAGGGGGAGAGGTAGACCGAATATGAGGTGGAAGGATGGAGTGAGGAACTACATGAACGAAGGCGGTGCTGGTTGGGGGGAGGGGCGTCGACTGACTGGGGACAGAGGTGCATGGGGGCGGTTCGTTCGTGGCCACCCCTTCGGGGATCACGGCGTCAGGCAATAGATAGATAGATAGATAGCCAGACTATCTTCCACCCAAGAATCAACCCCTGTTAAGGATACCGGTACACCAAAGGCGACTGGTTTTATCCTGCCGAAGCTTACTTTGCCTACCTTTTCCGGGGATTCGGCTACCTGGACTGGATTTTGGGATATCTTTGAGTGTTCCGTCCATCATAATAAAACACTCACATCCATCCAAAGGTTCACATATCTCCGTGGTCAATTGAAAGGGGAGGCATTGAAGTTGATCGGTGGGTACAAGCTAGAAGCTACAAGCTACGAGTCTGCAGTGGAGTTGCTGAAGAGAACTTACGGGAGAGAGGAAGTCATCAAGACCGCGTTAATTACTAATTTCTTCACGCTAGATCCTCCATCCTATGATGTGACGGGCCTAAAGGAGTACTATGCCTCCTTTGAGAGCCTCCTCCGATCTATGGAGACAATGGCCATCACCAAGGAGGAAATATTTAGTGTTAATATCTTGAATAAGATACCCTCTCCCCTAAAGGAAATCGTAAGACGACAACTAAGCGACTCTCCACTAAACTTGGAAGCGTTGGTGCAGGTGTACCAGACTGAATTCTTCAATATGGAGAGTACTGGACACTACCGACAAGTGGAGATGTCGCCATCTACTGCAGCTTTCCCGGTACAGACTTCTCCTAAACAGAAAAGGCCAATATCATTAGGTTGTAAGTTGTGCCGTGTCCACGGTCATCTGTGGTATCAGTGTCCTAAGTATCCTAAGGCTACACAGAAGATTGGCAAGGCTAAATCGCTTAAGTTATGTACCAGCTGTCTGGCAAGAGACCACTTCAACAGTAATTGCACCAATTCCTACATCAAACCTTGTAAGTGTTGCAAGGGGAAACATTGGTTTTCCCTTTGCACCCAGTCTGATCGGCACGACGGCAAAGAAAAGGGGAGAACCCCCAAAGAGTCACATGAGAAAGGTAAGAGCGAGGGTGCTAAAGTATCTGCCATGTCCATTGCTTCTCGAGAATGTCAATTGCTTCCTACTATGATGCTGCCAGTAGTGGGGAGTAATAATAATACTATAATGACGCGCACCTTACTTGACCAGTGCTCACAGAGGTCATTCGTTCTGCGGTCATCATTACCCCAGCTCAAGTGTACCAGCAAGGGTCAAGAGAATTTGCGTCTCCATGGTTTCACTGGTGAAATAGATTCCAGTGACCATGATATCGTGGAGATTTCCTATGTTTGTAGAAGAAAGGTATGCCCCATCAAGGCTGTTGTGGTCGACACACTACCTAGTTTCTATATAGCATCAGAGATTCAACCACATTTGAAATATCTCAGAAGCAAGGGTCATAAACTGGCTGATGATCAACTCTCTGCTAACAATGGTATTATGCTACTGGTCGGAGCTGATTATTACTATGACCTGGTTCACCCTGGATATCGGCGGGTAGATAAGCTAATAATCCTCCCCACGATCCAAGGGTATGCCATTTCTGGATCCTATGCCACTTCCTCTCAAGATACACAGGTGGAGGTGGTTACGGTCCTCAAGGTAGCAGTAAGCCCCATAGATAAATATATTAGGCAAAATGTGCCTGATAATACATGTACTGATATAGATAAGCTATGGGACTTGGACAATATTGGAATTGACCCACATGAACTTGATCGTGAGTCCAAGCTAGCGTTAAGCTCATATGAAGAGACTGTAACGTATGACTCTGGCAGAGGTCAGTATGTGGTAAGGCTCCCTTGGAATGATAACAAGAGTAAATTACCTACTAATTTCCATCTAGCACTTGGTAGGTTACGTGGCCTTCAGAAGCAGTTTGTCAAGGATCCAAATTATTGCGAGACTTGTGCGGCAGTTTTAACCGAGCAGGTACAACGTGGATTTGTGGAGAGAGTAGATCTCAGTGAGTATGGGGATACCATCCATTACCTTGCTCACCATGGGATTAAAAAGGACAGTTCCACCACTCCTGTTCGTATTGTGTATGACTGCTCTGCTAAATCCAGTGATCGCTCCTATAGCCTGAATGATTGTCTGTACACGGGTCCGTCCCTGGTCTCTGATCTCGCGCAAATTATGTTGCGCTTCAGATGTCATAAGTTTGCATGGGTCGCCGATATTGAGAAGGCCTTCCTGATGCTTCAACTCCATCGTGAAGACAGGGACTCGACAAGATTTTTATGGCCACGGGACCCAATGGATCTAGATTCAGAGTATTCTGGTCTACAGATTCAGAGTTGTCTTATTCGGGGTGACCTGTTCCCAGTTCCTTCTCAACGCTACTATCTTGCATCATCTTGAGGAGGCTGGACTAGATCCTGACTTCAAGAATGAGATCAAGCAGGGGATCTATGTGGACAATCTTCAAGGCACTGGAGACAATGAAGATTTATTGCTCGAGAGATGCTGGGAGATCCGCGATATATTTGCCAAGGCTCGTTTATACTTAAGAGAATGGGCCACTAATAGTGATCTTTTGAAAGGTCAATTTGCTTCTGACGGTGTAGCTACTGAGAATAGTGAGGTGAAGTTTTTAGGCCACAAATGGGACACTACCACAGATTGTATATCCTTCTGTCACACCCCATGCGGCAGTGAGCTTATGACCAAGCGAAACTGCTTAAGCTTGTCAGCGAGGTTGTTTGATCCCCTAGGTTTTCTGCTGCCTGTGACTATCCGTGCTCGTATGTTTTTACAGCAACTGTGGCGGCTTAAACTAGATTGGGACACGCTCCTCCCGACTGAGTTACAAGATACTTGGCGGTTGATTCGGTCGGACCTTTCCACAAGTTGCAAGGTCCAACTTAATCGTCAGGTTATTAGTGGTCAACAGGTGGATCTACATGCCTTTTCTGATGCTAGTAATAGTGCGTACGGTACTGCCATATACATATGCAATGGTAGTGAAGCGACGCTGGCTATAGCAAAGGCCAAAGTAGCCCCTATAAAGAAGATTACAGTTCCTAAATTAGAACTTACTGCATTGCTTCTGTCTGCTCGTCTAATAAAGTTTACACTGGATGCTTATGCAGACATACTACAGATTAATAATGTCTATGTCTGGAGCGACAGTCAAATAGCACTTTTATGGGTATACAGCCAGAAAGTGTTACCTGTTTATGTTTCTAATCGCACTGATGAGATACATAACTTAGTTCCTACAGCTAAATTTCGCTATGTGAGCACCAGGGATAACCCCAGTGACATAATTTCCCGGGGGATCTCTGTGCAACAGTTTATGTCGTCCTCTATTTGGTGGCATGGACCTCCATGGCTTATATCTCCAACTGAATGGCCTTAGGATTTCAGGGAATGCATATCTGATCCTTCAAGTCGGCCCCAAGATGATGTGTTAAGTAGTTCGAATGTGAGTACTACACATCAGGATAACAAGTTGGTAGAGTGGGAACGTTACGGCAGCTATAATCAAGTAATACGGGTATTTGCATGGATATACCGTTTCATTAACAACATGAGAAGTCGGGCTCACGGGTCTTTCCTTAGTGAAGATTCGAAGCATATCAGACTCCATGAATTGAGATCAGCAGAAGCAAAACTAATATGTTTAGTACAAAAGGAATCTTATCCTACTGAACATCAAATCATGAGCAAGGAGTCAAAGGCCAAACCCTCTAACTTAATGAGGCAGCTAGGATTATATATGGAAGGAGGCATAATTAAGTGTAGAGGCAGGATACAAAAGGCGGACATTATTGATTCTGCGAAATATCCTGTCCTCCTTAGCTCCTCTCATTTGATTACCAAACTGTTGATTCGCCAATGCCATAGGACCTGCCTACATTTTGGCATAAATTATGTTCTGGCGTATATGCGACAACGTTGGTGGATCCCTGAGATGCGACAAGCAATTAAAGGGATCCACAATAGCTGTACTATCTGTAAAAGATTACAGGGTAAGCCTTACTCCCCAGTTGATCTACCTCCCTTGCCTGAGTTCAGGGTACAAATGACTGAACCATTTTAGGTAACCGGGGTAGACTACACCGGAGCGATTCATGTTAGAGAATCGCCCGGTAATATCATAAAGGTATATGCCGTTCTATTCACATGTGCGGTAACCAGAGCGATTCATATTGAATTGATTGACGACCTGTCCAGTGAGGGTTTTTTGCATACTCTAAGACGCTTTGCAGGCCGCAATGGTTTCCCTCAAATTATTATGAGCGATAATGCGACTTGTTTTGTCGGGGCCTCTAAATATCTCCAGAGTTTAATGGATGACCCGCAGGTTGTGGCTACCCTAACTGGAAAGGGTTGTCAGTGGAGATTTATACCAGCACGTCCACCATGGTTCGGGGCGATTTGGGAGAGAACAATCGGTATCGTCAAATCTGCCATGAAGAAGGTATTAGGAAGGGCACTGGTGACCAGACGGGAGTTGCAAACCATCTTAGTAGAAATTGAGATGTCAGTCAACGACAGGCCCTTGACCTATACCTCGGCAGATGTTGATGACCTCTTACCCATTTCACCTTCTATGCTAACACGTGGACGAACCCTTAATAACTTTCCTAGATCGTCCGTAAATGACGAAGATCTGCATGACCCTACGTTCGGCAATGCTGACGCCACACGTCGTCGCTTCCACTATGTAAACAAGGTGTCCGACGATCTATGGAAACGGTGGACCCAAGAATATTTGCTGTCTCTTCGCGAGCGTCACTCTCATAAGATCAAAGGGACGAATCAACGATGGCCTCGTATCGGGGATATCGTCCTGATTCATGATGAGCGTCCTAGGTTATTTTGGAAGCTTGGGAGGATTATCGATTTGTTCCAGGGCATTGATGGTCTTATAAGGGTTGCTAGAATACGAACTTCGACTGGGGTTACTACTCGCCCAGTCGTAAGGTTATATCCCTTGGAGTAGGATGTAGAACTGCCGGATGATCCTGGCGTCTCTACTGATACCCCTCCGCGGGAGAGTGCTGGTGACAGTGCTCCTCAAGGTGGGGCAGCTGATGATGAGAAGGATGATCCTCCTCAGGCTTCAGGTGGCGCTCATCCCAAAAGGAGGGCGGCTATGAGTTCCGTGGATCTTTGGAGATCAAAGATCAAACAAGGTGATCTTTGACTTAGATGTCCTTTTTTTGTTCTCTGTATATAGCTCCTGTATATCATTTTTGGTGGCGGGCAATATGTCGGGAATAGGGTAATGATCCCGACAGTTTTAGGTCCAATAGGACATTTGAATTTGGCGGTATCGTATCGCTTGTACGATTTCGGCTGGTTCTTTGTGTATTGTAGTTTATTCTTAAGTATAGGTTAAATATTAACTGTAATGTATAAATATCTACATCAGCTCTAGATGTATCATGAAACCAAGTTATGGGTTATAATTATTATGAGCCGGCAGCCATATGTAATTTCGCGAAGCGATCGGACGCCGGCCCTTTAGTCTCTCAATCAACACCATACAGCCAACATCTCCCCCCCCCCCCCCCCCCCGGCTTTGACTCAACCCACAGTTCACCATGTGCTACAAATATTAATCTATAACAATATTAACAACAGTCCTACATCACCAGTCCTCTAAGCTAAGTTCATTGTATCGATATTGTATTATGTGAACATTCCTACAGGTCATGCAATTGAATTAGCCGCGTGTGGGGGACTGGATTACACCCATCGAATACCTCGTTGGTAATTATATTATAACTATTTGTTGGGTTTTTTCATGTACCAGTGATATGCAATTTAACCTCTTTATCTAAATTCCCGACAGTATCCACCATGTGAGACATAAATTTGATATAATATGACATACTCCGTAGTGTTTTACTTCCCTATGTGCACGTATGATCAATAGATCAGTAACGTGATGTCTTGTTGGCATAAGTATAGGGCGGTTTGTGCCGTCTGGTACACCCGACCACTTCAGGCGACCCTCACACCTGATGAGGCCATTGTCTAGGTGCAACCTTAGTTGACGCACTATATTAGGCATTAATGTCTTATTCGAGCTTTGCAAGGATTCTAATTCATTGGAAAAGGTTTCTAAATGAACCCATTTGATCAAAGTTACTTCAGCTGCTTTAATTTCACGAGCATCAATGTTGTGACCCCTGTTGCAGAGTTGGCCCGTTACTTTAAGCTCGAGATTGGATACATATCGCAATACCCAAGCTACAACTCTGACTAGTTTATTATAGTCACCGAATCTTGCCCACTCTATGATTGGACCCGGTGGCTCATTTGGTTGGGCTGTAACTGCCACTGTTTCCAGTGGCAGAAGTCCCTCACCAACAGCATGCCATATCGTCCATTCACTTTCATGGAGCAGCCACTTTGGACCATGCCACCACAATTCGGACTTCATTAACTGACTAGCCGTTATACCCCTAGTTATGAGATCACTAGGGTTTTCCTTTGTATTTACATAATGATAAGCAACGTCTGGCAAAAGGGCTCTAATCTCATCTACCCTATTCCGCACATAAACTGGCAGAGACTTCTTGCTATGTATCCAGTTGAGTGCGACCTGACTATCGCACCAAACGTGAACGATTTCAATATTTAATTCGCTCTCGTATGCTGCGCGTACATGTTGCACCAGACGTGCTAATAGCAGCATGGCAGTAAATTCCATTTTAGGGATAGTTACCTTTTTAACCGGGGCTAACTTGGCCCGGGCTGTAACTAATGTGCCCCAAATGAAGTAGCAATCTATATGGCTACCCCGTATGCCGTGGCGCTAGCATCGCAAAACGTGTGTAACGTAACGTCACCGAACGCCGCCACTTTACGAGGTATAGGTTTAGTACATAGGATGGCATATTCATTCAACAACAATGTCCCTTGGTCATTCAGGTCCTCGGGCAAACTGTCATCCCATCCTATTTTACGTCTCCAAACTTCCTGCATTAGAATCCTAGCTCTTATGGTAACGGGTAATGCTAGACCCAAAGGATCAAAAAATTGTGCAACTTTGCTCAACAGACTTCTTTTGGTGTGCGCTCCTGTCTGCTGAGCAAAAGACCTTGTTTGAAAAGTTAGTATGTCATGTTTAGGTTGCCAGATCATCCCCAAATTTCTGGACTTTTCCTGGTTTAGAGATGCCGTATCAAACTCTGAAGATCTTCACTATTAGTAACCCATTCGCGGAGAAATAGATGTGCATCCGCTAACAATCTGCGTGCTTGCCAGTATGCATATAACAAATCATCCTGACTATCGCTAGAACCCTGCAAATTGTCAATATATAATCCGCGAGATAGTTTACTTGTGTCCTCATGAGTGTCAGCTAGATGTTTTCTGATTCTGGCATTTAACAAAAACTGTGAGCACGTGGCCCCAAAGAGTACTACCCGAAAACGGTATATTATGATTAGACTTCCAGAGTCGCTAATGTCGCTGAACCAAAGAAAGCGGGTAACATCTCTATCTTCCTCCTTTAGCTTGACCATCAAGAATGCTTTCTCGATGTCACTGGTATAGGCGTACTTCCCCAGCCTAAACCGCAATAGATGTTGGGACAGGTCCGACACCATGGACGGACCTGTCAACAGGCAGTCATTTAGACTGGGTTGTTGACCTTGGTGGGCAGAACAGTCATACACCACCCGTATTGGTGTGGTGACGCTGTCTTTCCTTACCCCATGATGGGCCAGAGAGTGAACCCTACCCTTCTTAAACGGTTCCTTGACATCGACTCTCTCAATAAAGCCCCTATCTTCATAACTCCGAAATACATCGTCATACGCCTTGCGCGTGCTCGGTTCGTTAGACAATTTCCGCTGCAATGCGCGCAAGCGACCTAATGCCAAACCATAGTTGGTAGGCAAGCTTATCTCACTGTTCTTCCAGGGTAAACTAACTTTATATTGCTTGTCTGAGGCAGTAGCACACAGACTCGTCAAACCTTTGTAGCGCAACTTCCGAGTCATAATCAGTCTCCATAGGATTAATGCCTATGTGATCCAATCTCCACAGTCGTTCCAGGTCGAACTCAGCAGCCATCTTAGGGTCACTAGGTTGGGAATCCTCCCTTCCCAACTCCTCTGCCGCGGTTACATTGACTCTATATATCGAGACCGTGTCGACCAGGACCTTTGACTGTGTAGTATGCACCTTTCCGCTCATGCAATATCCAAATTTAGTGGGGATTAAAATTACACCACACATCTTTTTAAATCCAGGGTATACTACATCATAATAATGATCCACACCAAGTAGAACATGCACCTCACTCTGATTTCCCATGGGATCTGACAAGTTAACCCCTTTGCTACGTAATGTGTGTTCCACCTTCTTCACACCCACAGATACATATTCTGGTAGGGTGTCTACTACGATACAAGTCATAAAGTACCGGTTTCTACGGTAGAAATATGAAATCTCCGCTATCTCGTAGTCTTGTTTATCAGTAACCCCTGTGAAGCCCTGTAATCGAAGAGTCTCAGCCCCTACGATTCATTCGGTGTTTCAGTCCCACTAGTACGGACCTCTTTATAAAGGAACGTTGAGACCCTTGATCCAGAAGTACCCGACAAACTTTGTTACTGTCATTACCTTCCATGGGAATCTGTATTGTGGGCAATATAGTGGTGTCTTGCGTGCTACCTAGTGTCACAGTTGTAGTACCCTCTGTTTTGACGTCTTTGACTTTATCTGCAGTAGGACACAACTTATCAAAGTGATGTCCTTTGCAGTGGCGACAGGGCCTTAAGTATGTAGCAGTACATTGTCCTTGCTTACCATGTTCTTTACTTAGACAACCTACACATAGCTTCAATCTTTTCGCCTGTGCTAGTTTTGTCTCATTTGTTGGGTATTTTACGCAGAAACTCCATTTATGTTTGTTGTTACATAGCTTACATAGAATCTGAGCAGGTTTCTTATACGCACCCTCTTTCTTTTCTTTAGTCCCCACTGTCATGCTTACTGTTCCCCTCTTCTCCACATTCTCACTCCCTCCCGACACATACATTCTCCCATTGTTCAACTGTAGATTATTGATCTCTTTACTGAACTGAGTTTTGAACTCCCCCAGCTCAAATGATCTTACCTTATCAAGTATTGCCATAGGAAGCTTCTGACGCAAGATAATGACTATCATTTCCTGCGTGGTAAGCCCTAGGGTGTCTAGCGATCGAGTATGGCACTCCATATTTGCCCTGAATTTTGTCAACTCATCAACCTTATACTGTGGTTCTGCGAGCCCCAACAAGGCAACGACATGGGCCATCTTCAACTGCTCTCTATCCCCGTATGTGGACTCTAATAAGTGTACCGTCCAAGATAACTACCACCCACTACTGAAAAACCCTCTATTAAATGTAAGGCCTCTCCTTCCATTTGTCCCTTCAGATAGTGAAACTTGCGGACATTATCCAAAGAGGATTCATGAACCGTAGATCGAAATACGTCCCAAAAAGCTAACCACTCAGTTAACTTGCCCTCAAATGTAGGAAGATTGAGCTTTGGGAGGTGTACAGTATATTTTGGGTCAGCCCTTCTATGGGCCTCATTATCGCCTCCCTTCTTACTCGCGACAGCATGCTGTAATAGGTACTTCGCTCTAAAGACAGGTTCGTCATAGAGGGCGCGATTATCACACTCTGTAACTATCTCTTCCTCCTCTATCATGTCAGCCACAATCACCTCACTCAGAGCCATAATATGACCGTGGGTAGCTTGGACGTTTTCTAATCTAGCCTCCAATTCCTCTAGTTCGGCAGTAGTGATGAAAGTGTTGACGTCCACGATTAACCTATTTAATACTCCCCGAAGTCCCGCCCTTTGATTTTTAGGGGCCTTGATCAGCACCCCACTAGACAGTGTCTCTTTATTGTCTTTATTCATTTTGCATGTGAGCCTATAGGCTATGTATCTAAATGTTACGTTACAAAGACAACGGTCAAATAATAGTCTAGTTAAGAGACGCCGACCGGCGGACTTCTATGTTATGGAGAAAAAATAGTACACTGAATAGCAATACCTACTAATGGATCATATTGAACAAGAAAAAATGTTAGGTCAGGTCATATGTCACAGGAAGTCTGAAACGGAAAAGAAAATTATTGGGGAAAGATGATGGGTGGGATGCAGAACTTAGGCAGGTGCAATGATGTGACCCTGCATTCCGGCTCTAACCATCGCTTGGCTAGCCTTGCCAGTTTATCATAGAGTTGTTCCTGCATCCTGTTATATGTCCCCTTGCTCATTGCCTTAAAAATCCCTTACTGGTAGCTAATTCCCGGGTCTGGGCACCAATGTGGTAAACTATCAATGGAAGTTAAATATTACTAAGCTATAATGAATCAAATAAATAAATCTAAATTAAAACTACTCCATATCTAAATTGAATTCAATCTGAAACAAGCTAATTTATATCCAAAGGTCTCACATAATAAATTTATATATAGGGTAAGGTTATAAGGGTTAATATTAGCCAGGAATTAACTCACCAATAGTTCCACGTGGCAATGAGGCAAGGGAGAACGTTTTACCCAATATGGCGGTGGACAATGGGGATCGAGACTTCGGTCCCGAGACACGAGTAAAGTTAAAGAAAGAATGAATGATTACATGGGAATGGACATGATTATTATGCTTATCTGTCAGTCAGTCATGATGTCGATGAGAGCGTCGTGATGGTGTAGCTGTGTGTATTGTGATTAGAGGCACAAAAGCACGATCAACTGAGGGCGGAAAATTAGATGTTAACTGGTTGGTGTTCGTGAAGGCTCTGGTGTTCCTCGAAGACACACCTTGCTGCCTTGGCAAAACGCTAGGAGCCTAAATTATCGTACCGCATCCAGGTTGCTCTATACGATAAATTATATTAATATATACGATAAATTCATATATACTACATAAGACCATGGAAATATTGCTTAATAGCATATTAGGCCTTTTATAACTTAATTATTTACAATCTTATAATATACGATCTACTCGTCCTACGTCGTGCTGTAGGAGCGATCGTGACGTCACAGAGACATACGAGATCACAAAAAAGTCATATTCTATCGTATTTATACGATAGAAGTGTTGCCGTAACGGGAGCAGTGCTCAAGCGGTCGTGGCAACTGGTACAGCCTTGTACAGGCAGTTACAAGGAAAGTACATTACTGATGGATATATACGTCGCTGGGACTGGAGGGGTTAATTTCCTTTACATGGGTTAATACTGACGAAACAAAATATGTAAAAAAAAAATCCCTGCTTTTCCGCCTTGCAGTTTTACGTGTTTTGCCATGCTTGCCTCTTGATGTCCTCAATATGAAAGTAATGGGGTTACATCTGAGTAGTGTATGATGACGCATGGTACAAATAGTTTAAATTGTTATAACAAATTCTTAAATAGCTCTCTTCATTATCCAGTGGCCATGCATTGAATATGATTTTGTGTTTTACATGATGTAATATTCTACTAATCGCCACGGGAAAATGAAGAGCAAATAAATATTTTTGAGGGTGTTTATTTGAAGAATTGGTGCGATACTTCATCATACACTGCTTATTTGCTTCCCTATCCCTTGATATTATATGGAAAACTAAGTTAAAATATACGAAATACGCAAAAATTTCGACTTTAATGGATCATAGCCACAACAAAAAAGTCTCAAAAAGCCTATGTTTATGGAACATTTTTCACTAAGAATGACATAATCTGTTATGTTTTTAACCCTTAATTAGCGGCGAGCAACATAAGTCGAGTTAAATAAAGCTGGACTATGTGGCGGTGCTCGACATAGGTCGAGTGGCAATTTCAGCACGTAATGTTGCTGAGAGAGAGAGACAAGTGGTGGCAGGAGAGTAGCGAGCGTATGACTGCTCCAGACCACCGCGGCGAACCTACTGACACGAATCCCACCTCCCTCCTCCCTCTCTCACTCGCTATATACGGAATTGTATGGGGAAAGTGCCTAATTACATGCTTTTTGCACTCGCGTTGCACGGTTATTGCAAGAAAACTAGCCATCATAAAAGGATCGTTATGGTGTCATTCGAAAGCTCTGTTTATGCCCTTTTAGGGATAGATACTTGTTTTACGTTCTGAGTCTTATTTAGGCATGAAAATGATCACATAAACAGCCCTATTTTGGCTAAAAACACCCCGCTGGGCGGTACATATAAATAAACCGCATAGGCCGCTCTTAAGGTGTTAATAACCTAACAAAACTCACGGGCCACCCTGTATATGCCGGGGTCCGGTTACATATCCAGTATTCGATAAATGGATATTAATCGTAGTCATGTGATGTACTTATAACTGTCTTGATGGTGTAATAGTTAGAGTGCGTAAATTCTTTATGTGATATCCTGGGTTTGAATCCTAGGAGAATCACATGCTTTAATTAATTTCATGTGGGGTGTTATTGGTGTTAAGAACGATGTTATAAATAAGGGTACAGCGAAGCAGAACAAACCTAAGAAAGAATTAAGTGTGACAAAGAGGAAGTGAACCCGAACTATCCAAAATCTGTCTGGAAGGGAAAGTAACTATGAGGTGCCGTTGTAAAGGCCTTCACCTGACTTGTATAATATGCCCGGGAGTTCAAGGTAATAAACATAGACAGAAAGTTTCTTAAGGGGGAGGTAGGCCATTTTTCTGGAACCCTTTCTCCCTCAAGTTTAGCATATTAGTTTTGATATTTGAATACGGTATGCCGTTAGTTTGGTGATTTTGAGACCTTTCGCCTCTTTCTTTGTCAATATTAAGACTTTTCGTGCCATTTAGGTGTCGATTTTTTCCTGGCGAGCGTAAGCGAGCCTGTAATTTTAATAGGAACTGGCCTTCGGTTGGGTAACTTTTCTACCGAAAAATGTACAAATATATCTTGAGAGGGGGTCTAGGGAGTGTTTTTTAAGATTTATGGAGGTATAGCGTGGAAACTCAAAAATAAATAAATATATAAATATACATACCAAAAAACAAGCACTACCCCCTTATAACCATCTCAGCTTTACAAATTGCATTGTTTTTATATCAGATAAAGCTCAACGAAATAAATTTCTCAGCATAGGTCTAACACTGGCGAGTAGTTGCCAAAGTTATGTATAATGATAAGGCTGGACGTGGAATAATCATCATTTTATATCCAATGTCTAGAGAGAGTAGAGGAGTCGATCTATTTCACCTAAATATCATAATAATTGATAAAGCAAACTATGATGCCAAAGTAAAATAGCAAATTTTTTAAGAGTGGAAAACAATAGCCAAACAAAGGAGGGTCATGAAAAGTTTACTATGATGACGATGGTGATGATGGTGATGATGATGATGATGACGAGTTATTTTGTTTTTCTATGCGAGTGAGGGAGACAAAAGGCAGAACTGCCTGTAGAGAGTGCCTCTCCCAGGGTTGAAAGAGTGACAGTGTCAAAATCAAGGGACGTTCAAGCCAAAATACCTGGACACACAGAGTTTGAAACAATTTAAGTCATAGGAAGAGGGAAAGACTGATTTTGGGAGAGAGTTCCAGAGCTCAGCAGTTGAATAGAAGAAAGATTGAGAATAGCATTTCACTCTTGGGTTGGAGAGTTGCACAGAGTAGGGGTGGGATTGTGTTGCAAGACAGGTACTACGTACCCTACGTAGAGGAGGTGGTGGGAAAGCTCTGAGGAACATAGATTATTGTAGTAGCGATAGAATAGCAAGAGAGATGCAACATTGCGGCGAAGAGAGAGAGATTGCAGAGTTGGTGATTGGTGAGTTAAGCTCGGTTCACACGTAGACGAATTAACGTCCCGTCCGGCCCCGACCTCTTAATTTGCCTGCAAACGGGCAAGGACGCCGGCAAAATCGCCTATGGACGGTACAGGGATGTGTGGTGTCGCCAGCACACGGGAGGGGGGGCGGGATGCGGTGACCATTTTGTGCATGCATAAAATGGTCGGTGTGGTCCGGGGCAACTGCCACAAAACGTGTCAGGCCGGAACACACATGGGAGCATTCGGCGTCTAGACGCCAACTGGGGGGATTAGACGCCGACAAATGGGATGAGAACGGCGGCAAAAAACCGTTGAAAGAAGAGTCGGCGATGTGGCACCGTCGTGTCACGTGAGCTGGTGACACCTCACGTCCGTGTACCGACCATAGGCGATTTTGCCGGCGTCCCTGCTCATTTGCAGGCGAATTAAGGGGTCGGGGATGGACGGAACGTTAATTCGTGCATGTGTGAACCGAGCAAAGGGGGTCGGGGACGGACGGGATGTTAATTCGTGCATGTGTACACATGGGGCCTCCAGATTGATGCCGTCCTGCCTATTTTTTTGGTCGTGGCCGGACGGGACGTTAATTCGTGCATGTGTGAACCGAGCTTTATGATACGAAAGGCTTTCCTTTCTACTTTGTCTAGGAGTGCGGTGTGGGAGGATCCTCCCCACACATGTGAACAATACTCAATACAAGGACACACTGTGCCCCTGTACAGAGCCAGAAGCTGTGCAGGGGTAAAGAACCCCTTGAGGCGGTTGAGCACACCCAGCTTCTGGGAGGCTACCTTAGCAAGACTGGTAATATGGTCCTTCCAAATGAGAGCAGAAGAAAAGGAGACACCGAGAATATTGAGAGAATATGAAGGATTGATTTTTGTATTGTTGAAGTGTAAGGGATAGTACTCTGGAAGTTCCGAACGGGTAGTAAGATAAACAAAAAAAATGGGTTTTGGAAGCATTAAAGGTAACAAGGTTTTCTCTGCCCCAATTGGAAATAGTAGTTAGATCAGAAGATAAGTGTTCTATGGCTTCATTACGTTTGTTTTTGAGGGATTTCTTACTGGGGCATTCAGGAAAACTAATTGAGTAGTGTAAGGTAGAGTCGTCTGCGTATGAATGGATGTGACTGGAGGTATAGTTGAGAAGATCATTTATGAAAATTAGAAAGAGAATGGGAGATAGGACAGAGCCCTGAGGAACACCGGATTTGATAGGGTGAGGAAGTGAGCGATGGCCATCCACAACCGCAGCTATGAAACGGCCGGAAAGGAAATTAGAGACAAAGGCACAGATGGAGGTATAGAAACCGAAGGAGGGTAGTTTAAAAATTAAAGATTTGTGCCAGACTCTATCGAAGGCCTTTCATATGTCTAGAGCAATAGAAAAGGTCTCACCGAAGTCCCGAAAGGAGGATGACCAAGAGTTAGTAAGATATGAAAGAAGATCACCAGTAGAGCGACCCTTAAGGAAGCCATACTGGCGATCTGAGAGTAGATTATAGGAAGAGAAATGCTTAAGAAATTTGTAGGCAAGAATAGTTTAAAAAACTTTAGAGATACAAGAGATGAGTGCAATTGGACGATAGTTGGAGGGTTGAGAGCGGTCAACCTTCTTTGTGACAGATTGAATGAGAGCAATCGTCCAGCAAGAAGGGAAAACGTTAGAGGAGAGACAGAGACGAAAGAGTTTGCCTAGGCAGGGAGTCAGCACGGAAGCACAGTTTTTGAGTACTACAGGAGGAACACCGTCTGGACCGTACGCCTTCTTAGTATTAAGCCCAGAGAGGGTAGAAAGTACATCTTTAGAAGAGATTAGGATATTAGGCATAAATAGGAGAGAGGGGGGGTGAAGAGGGAGGAATAGCACCAGAATCATCCAAAGTGGAGTTTCTAGCAAAAGTTTGAGCAAAAAGTTCAGCTTTGTCAGAGGAAGAAGTGATGTTTGTGCCATCAGAGTGGATAAGGGGAGGAAAAGACGAGGAAGAAATATTGTTGGAGAGGTTTTTGGCTAGATGCCAGAAAGCTTGGGAAGAGCTAGAGTTTGAGTTGACCGTGACTGTCCAACCACTCACATTAATATAGCTTATTTGTCCGAGGGGGGTCTTTTGGGACCTCTTATATTATGTTTCGCTCCATTAGTTTGGAGGTTATGGTACGTTTCACCTCATTAGTTTAACGATAATAAGACGTATCACCTCATTCAGATGTCGATTTTATATTGTGCAAACGATAGCGAGCCTGTAACTTAGAAGAAATCAGCCTTCGGCTGGGACATCTATCTATAGCAAAATGTACAAATATTTATCTTGAAGGGGGTCTGAGTGGGAATTTTTCAACTTGAAGGCTTCCAGTCACTAGATTAGTTTAACCCAAATATGGTAAAGTGTACTTATGTGGGCAACTGTACAATATAAGTTTATTGTTAGTAGCTGGTAAACTCGGTAAGTAATGCATGCAATCAATATCAATCACCTAAGGTTGACAAATTAAATGCATTTGCATGCACATTATTTGTAGTTTGATTTGTTGATACATGTGTAAAAGGCACAACATATGGACAATGTTCTGGTTTCTGTTTATTGGTACAGTATTACACAAACGTCGTAGTGTACCATCTTCACATAATCATTATCATCGACGCTTTACTTCCTCCTGGGAAGCCGGGGCCCCCACTTATTACAGGGTGGCCAGAATAAAAACACCTCCAGGATACTTTGTCCAGTCACTATTCCCTTACCTATGCCACTAATGCATATATCTATATATATATATATTTAATAGGGCCCCTTCATCATTGACGACTTCGCCTATTAATAATAATAGTCTCCATTCAACATCCTGCACCAGCATTTTGAATAGCCCGCGCGGAAGTATCATGGAGTACTCATAACAGTGCACGCCTAATTCCCTTATGGGATCGTCATTTTGATTGGGTACCCTACAGAAAAAAACTCTGTAAAATATAAAAAAGAAAAAAGAACTTAATATCTGTTATCATATGACTTGCCATATGCGTGGATTTCTCATGTTTTGCTTCCCCAACACCAGGCCCTCTAGCGGCCATTGTCTTCCTTCCAACTTCCGCGTTCATACTGTCAACATGGCTTGCGCCGCGCTTCGCTTCATTCCATGTTCCAGAGCTTCTAATGAGTCCTTACTCATTTGTATACATCTATGTAGTAGTAACAAGGTTTAGATTAGCTAGCACGGCTGCCAGATTGGTATGTCTGCAGGAAGTGTGTGTTAAAATAGGGTACTTTTGCAAAAGGCGTCTACGGGTCCAGGATCGTCGTATTTTTTTTTTTGTGATACGCCTATATCTTTTGTGTTTACTTAGCTAGGAGGCTACCACTCTACAAGGCATGATACAGACTGTCAATATTGAGGAAAGTACATGTCATATTATTATATATCAGCAAATGCTCTGGTTTAAGGGTGTCTGCACGTGGTGCTTCACCTTCCAGGGTTCGTGTTTTGCTTTGGGCCCCTTGGGTGGGCCTCCCTCATCTGGGTGCTGTGCTGGGTCATCGGAGCGTCGTCTGCCTGGGATGTTCGTCGTACCTCGTGTTCAGCCTTTAGTAGGGGTCTCCGGCGTAGGCTTCAGGTAATTCAGGATGCTAAATTTGTCTATATTTTGATTATATGCCTATGTATGCCCCTAGTGTTTTTTACATGCGTGTTGGCATGTTTTGGGGGTAAGGGAGACGTCCCTATATGTTCTTTATGATGTGTTATGTGTGGGACTTAGGTTAGTGGAGCTGTGCCAACTCCATTCTCCCGAATTTTTGTTTTTTCCCGGCGGCCCCGTGCGGTGGGCCCAGGTTATCCGTCTTATAAACGGGTAGGAACAATCAAAAGGTCCCGGCGTGGTTTGGCTGAACCACATTCTCCCGGCGGAACTGCATTCCTAAGGGGGCTGCAAACTCGGCCCGCCAAGTTAACTCGCCCTAAATGACCCAGTTACACGATTAGATTTTCTCGCCCTGCGGCGCTACAAGTCGAGTGTACAAGAGTGATAAGATTAGTTTTGCAAACTTTTTCATTAATGATCAGACACTAAAGGTCAAGGGACCTGGGACGCTTGTCACAGGTTAGTAGTTAAACCCAGCTTAGACGAGTCCAGCGGAAGGTTAGAGTAGTTGTGCACTATAGCTAATTTTCCGGCGGACTCGAGTTAGGATGTATAACACCTCGCAGGTTATCCTTATGAGTATCGATTCCTGGAAATTTTATTTTCCAGGCTCCTGAGACTGCTACTCCGGCGGAGGTTGGGCGGCTGATCCCGGGGGGGGGGGGGGGGGGGTAGGGGGGGGGGCCTTTTTTGGCATCACGACCAGGTTTGAACTATGCTACTCCTACCTGCTCTCTGTTGCCAATTTTTGCTCACAAACTATGCATTAATAAGTGCGTCAAGTGCTTGGATCGTTCCCGAGGCTTGTGGTTATCTAAACGCTGTTCAATTTGCTCTGATTTGAAAACCGCGTTAGTTACTAACAAAGACTTATCGTGCCTAGCGGCCTTACAAGAAATTAAGAATACATTTAATTCTTATGCCAAAGACATGGCCCATAAGGCACTTCACTGTGATGATGAAGTTCTATGGGAACAACTTAATAATTATAAAGTCACCTCTTGTGAAACCCGGTTCCTTTAAATCTGTCAGACCCAAAGTCAAGTCGAAAGCCCTCAGCAAAGAGGTAGTGAGTAGTAGCAGTGAGAGTGATGTCACTGAGGTTCCCCCCTCCGACCGTGCCAAGAGGAGACGATCACCCTCTCCGAGGCGGAAGTCGAGGTCAAGATCTAGATCCCCCACAAACAGTCTAGACACTCTTCCACAGAGTCTTCCCGGTCTACCAAACACCAGAGAGAGGACTCTGGGGGAGCGACGAGTCAGGCAAGCAGCGGCAGCCGGAGGGACACCCCTCGGCAACCGCCCCCTACCCCTACCTCTGACATGCCTCAACAGGACTCTGGGGACTCAGAAGTAGGGTCTGATGTACTGGAATCCACACCTAGTCATGAACAATCCTTGAGTGTGCCTCCCAATGTTACCTTTGCCATACCTAAACTGAATTATGTACATCGTAGTGTTAGGTCGGCAGGCCCATGTAGGGTTCTGGCCGACCAGTACAGGGGATATCCGTCGGGGTCACAACTGAATTCTCAAGTTATTCCAGACTCCCAGCCCTTTGTGGCAGGGGGTTACTGGCGTGAGTCTGAACCATCTCAACCTCTTTTTAACGTCAATCAAGAAAGAACTGAGGAAGGTAGCATAGACATGTTGCCATCATCGGTTCCAGATTTAATATGGTCCCCGGCGGATCATGAAATAGTGATACAACAGGAGAATCCTGAGCCGAGTGGAGAGCCGGAGGAAGTTATGTTCTCCCCGGCTCCCCAGTCACTCACATGAGAAGATTCTGAAGCAAATTCCCATTCATCCAGGGACTCCCACAGTAAGTGTGTTACTTCAGATCAGATAAGTGATTTATTACACAAGGTTATGCAACATTATCAACTCCCTGCCTCTTCGAAGCCCCCGGTTTCTAAACCAGCTGTGACCCCTAGTACTTCTGTCGTAAGACCCCTAGATTCCCCGGGTTTTCCTCCGTCAGGTCCTACCCCGGTGGTGGCCGCGGCTCCAGGCACTACAGTGGCAGCGACGCTGGCTACCTCCACTTTGAGGGTTATTGCAGATGTTCCTCCCCCTCCTTTAGATAGGGCACCTCTGAAGAAGGGCCCCATGCCCCTCCTCTATGGCCCGGATTGTTCTTGGGTCCCTGTGACACCAGTGAACCCTCAATTTGCTCAACCTTCTGTGTCAGGGGAACTACCAGTCCCCGGCGGGTGGTATATTGAAATCAATAAGAGTAGAAAATTTAGGGCGAAAGATGAGGCAGGGAGAGTGATGGATGTGTCAATTAAGGCTGTACCAAGTTCGTAAACCCGGATTATTTTGTGTATACAGCTGCCCCGGCAATCCCTCCCGCCGCATCTGCATGACTGTTTGCGGATTGGTCAAAAGCTGATGGCATCAACGATGTCAAAGCTTTGAATGTTCTCACGCCGGAATTGGCTACAACTCCGGTCCTAGACCAGACGCATACACCAGTCCTGCAGATGGGGCAGGTGAGGTTAGGCCCCTGGGTAGATTGGGAGATAGAGGCTCAGGTTTTTGCTGCTACAATTACTTCTAAGTCTTCACATCAGGTTCCCCAAGAAAATCATGCTTACTTTTCTTTGCCAGTAACCAAAGCAGGAGTGTCCTCAGATTTACTTACCTTTCTTGCGGCGTCCAAAGTTTCCTTGCACTCCCTTGATGAACCTTTCTCTACTCCCCCGGCTGCTCACCTTGACAGGGACTTCAAGTTAAGAAATAAGGCCTACCGGATGTTCTCTCAGTACTTGGTTAGTCACCAGATCGCCGCCTCCCTTTCACGTACTATTTCAGCCATAGCTGACCCCCAAATTAGGAAAGCTACTGAATTGTCTAGGAGACTTTTGCTACAAAATTCCATTCAGTCCTTAGGAGACATCAGAATTGCAATCATGGAAGCGGTTCGAGCCCGCCAAGATCTGAGAGTCCATCTGGTTAGGAAGTTGCCGGCGGACATAGGTCGCCGGTTAACTCTCTCGCCGGTACTGACTGCCACCCTACTTAACTCAGAAACCTGGAGTCTAGTGTTTAATATGGTTAGTGGTTGGAAGCAGGTTACCTCCTAAGCCCGGAAGGACCCTGCTAAGAAGCCCTTTCATAAATCAAAGGGCGGTAACAAGCCATACCAGCCACAAGCTAAACAGTCACCAAGGGATCCCAGACTCCCTCCGCAGCAAGAAGGTAATCTGCACAAGTCCAAACAAGGTAAACACTCTGGGTATAAAGGTAAGGCCCCTCAGAAGAGTAATCAGGGCCAATCATCCGCCAAATCTAGCCAAGCGTCAGATACCAACCCACCTCCCCCTCCAAAAAACTAGCCACCCATACTCTCAGCCTCCCAGTACCGTGCTTAAGGACACAGGATTTGAGAGTTGCCTTGAAGGTCGGGCCCCGGTTGCACCTGGGTTCGTTCCGTTCATTCCGCTCGGCCTGGCCCAAGAAAACCTGGGCCAGGAAAGTAGTGAGCAAAGGAATCACCTGGCAGTGGCTCCGGCGGCCTCGACTGCGTCAGCCGCGGGAATACACCAATGTGTCTCCGGAGGAGGAGAGACTACTTCAGGAAATGATTACCAAACAGGTCCTTATCCCGGTCAATGCCAAGCACCCAGTATTCACATCGAGACTCTTCTTAGTGCCAAAAAGGGACAGTGTGCAGATGAGACCAGTTCTAGATCTCTCGCAACTGAACACAGTTATAGAGAATTCACCCTTCAGAATGCTTACAGTTCAGCAACTCAGACTCGCACTTCCGCCGCAGGGTTGGATGTGCTCGATCAATCTCAAAGATGCCAATTGGCATGTCCCTATAAACAAACGGTACCAAAAATTCCTTGCTCTGAGGGTCAGGCAAGAGACTTATGTCTTCCAAAGAATGCCTTTTGGTTTGAACCTGGCACCGAGAATTTTCACAAAACTCGTCCGGCAAGCTCTTTTACCCCTGTTAGTCCAGGGCATACAGGTGTTTTGGTATCTAGACGACTGGCTGGTAGTGGCGAACTCTTTGGAATTATGTCAAGATCATGTAAACCAAGTGTTAGCTCATGTACAAACCCTAGGTTTCAAGGTGAACTTGGCGAAGTCTTGCCTTGTCCCCACAAGGACTATTCAGTGGATAGTGCTGGTCTTGGACACCGCCAATCTGACTCTTACTAAGAGTGTGGACAACCGAAACAGATTCCGCAAGAAACTGTTCCGTTTTCTCCACAGTCTAGATACGACCAGGAAGACGTGGGATTCCCTGATCGGTTCTCTCAACTGGATACAATTAACTGTGAAGCTGGGCTGGTTGAAAGTCAAACTATTAATCCTGGAAGGCAACAAAGTTTTCCCTCTCTCGCCGGAGAAGAAATTATGGCCAATTCCTCCATTAATCCACAGCTTACTCTCGGTCTGGACCAGGCGAGAAGTCCTCCACTCTATCACGACATGGGTTTCTCCCCCTCCTACGGTATGGGTTGACACAGACGCCTCAGGGGCACTAGGTTGGGGCTATCAGTCCAACCTGGACCATCAAGGTCAAGGCACCTGGTCAGACGACAGTCAGTCACATATCAACAAGCAGGAGCTTTTAGTCCCTCTCTTTTTTCTCCAAACTCACGGCATGACTTTGCAAAACAAATCAATAGCGTTCCGAATGGACAACCAAACTGCAGTTTATTGTATTCAGAAACAGGGCTCGGTGAGGTCGCGAGAGTTGCTGAAGGTTTCCGAACAGATTTTTGCCCTAGCCGAATCGCTAGGCATTTTCCTGCATGCAACATATCTCCCCGACGTGGCGAATGTCTGGGCAGACGCTCTCTCTCGCTGGCGGAGCACTCTAGTAGAATGGACAATCAAACAGGCTATCTTCGACAAGATGATTGCAAAGCCATACCGTCCACAAGTGGACCTGTTTGCATCCACAGAGAACCACAGACTCCCCCTCTTCCTCTCTCGTCAAGGAGTAACCCCGGCGGGGGGGTCCCGATGCATTGTTGGTAGATTGGAACAGGTGGACCTCAATCTATCTGTTTGATCCTCCACCAGATTCTGTGCTAATGTGCAAAGTAATTCACAAGCTGAGGGGTTACCGGGGCCGAGTCGCGATGATCGCGCCGCTATGGCCAGCCCAGGTATGGTACCACCAATTGCAACAGTGGTGCAGGACCCCGGTGTCCCTTCAGGTATCCGCTTTCCACTTGGAAACAATTGGCAACCTTCGGACCTCGCTCAGTTTTGCCTTATGGATATTTACTATGCCATATGGTTAGCTCAATTTGGGGAAAGTGTCACTAATAAATTAATGAACCAGTACACTATGTCTACCAGGAGACAATATCAATCCCATTGGAAAACCTTCACAACCTGGATTGTAGAGTCAGGGCAGACTACTGCCTCAGGAGCTTTAATTTTCAAATATTTAGACTATCTATTCGAACAAAAATATTTTTCAGTAACCACTTTAAAAAATAATTTGTCTGCCATTAGAAACCCCTTTTTTTTTATCTCACTGGCCTTTCCATACCGCAGGCGGAGGAGAAAGGGTTTATGAGGGCGTGCTTCAAGCTACGTCCACCACCCCGTCAGCTCATGCCCACCTGGTCACTTGACCAGGTGGGCACCACCATCACCGCCATCAACGCCAAACAAGGAGGAGTCCCTCTTAAAAAACTCGTCGGAGAATACACCCCCGGCTATGCTTACGGAACCGTCAAAACTCATCAACCTGGAAACCCCCTCCGCCCCATCATCTCTCAGATCCCCACCGCCACCTACCAGATCGCCAAGACCTTGAACAACCTCCTCACCCCCTACGTGCCCTGCCAATTCAACCTCAACTCCGCCCACGATTTCCTCGAAATTCTACGAGACGCCCCCCGGAATAACGACCACACCATCACCTCCCTCGACGTAGAAAGCCTGTTCACCAACGTGCCTGTGGACAGGACCATCGACATGATACTACGCCGAGTATACCATTGCCCTGAAACACCCACCCTAGACATCCCGGAGAAGGCCATGAAGACGCTACTGGAGCTTTGCACTAAGGAAGCCCCCTTTCTTTGCCCACGAGGCAACATGTACCAGCAGATAGACAGAGTAGTGATGGGCAGCCCCCTGGGAGTTCTTTTTGCGAACTTTTTCATGGGTACCATCGAGGAAAAACTCCTAGCCGCCCAGCGACCTGCCGTCTACTGTAGATACGTGGATGACATCTTTGTGCAAATTAAGGACCTCCACGAACTCCAAGAACTCCAGCATCGCTTCATCACCTCCTCCGGACTCAACTTCACCTTTGAAAAATCCAATAATGGACAACTCCCCTTCCTTGACATCCTCGTTACCCTGAACACCCTTGGGTTCAAAACCACAGTTTACACAAAACCCACTAACACAGGACAATGCCTCAATGGTGACAGCGAAGGCCCCCGTCATTATCTCCTATCCTCCATCTCCGCCTACGTCAGGAGAGCCCTCACACACTGCTCTACTTGGGCCGACACCCACCAGGAACTGGAAAGATTATCGCAAGTCCTAGTAAACAACGGATATTCCTATTCAGACGTCTCCAGCACCATCAACCACCACCTTGAAAAGTGGTACACCCAAAAGCCCCCCAACATTGACCCCCCTAATGAAATCAAGATATTCTACCGAAATTACATGTCCTCCGACCACAAAACCGACGAGGCAGTCATAAGTGAAATAATATCTAAACACGTCCTCCCCACCAACCCGGAAAACAAAATTAAATTAATCATATATTACAAATCCCCTAAGACCTCCAACCTTGTTCTCCGCAACAGACCTGCTCCCACCAAAACAAAAAGCTCGATGACTGACGATCATGTAATATACCAATTTACCTGTAATTTTGAGGACTGGACCTCAATCATACATTGGTATGACGCAGACTCGTCTATCCTGACGGCTAACCCTTCACCTTCAGGCAGGAGCCATAAAAGATCACTACCTGACCCCCGCCCCCCCCCTCACACGTAACGATTTAAATAAACACACCACCATAGTTGATAGAGAAATTGATCTCAGACGACTCCCAATATTAGAAGCCCTATACATACAAGCCCTGAATCCTAGTATTAATAATCAAACTCTAGACCTTCAGATACTTCCTTCTGCTAAAAGACACTACACTGCCGCTCTGGCCCTGGAGAGACGCCCCTCAGCTCCGCCCCTCGAACCCGCACATCTCACCCCAGCTCCCAGCCAACCTACGATGACTTCGGTCCCCCCTTCTCTCCACCACCCTACATCCCCAGCCACGATTGACTCCAGCGCGCAACTCCTGACGTCATCACCCACTGGCCAATCACAAACCAGGAGAAGTGCCCGCATAGCGAACATACCATCCACCAATGAGAGACGATAGCCTGCTGTCTCTTCGCCACCTCAACCTTCCCTGCTCCTATATAAACTCATATTATTCTCTTTACCATTCATTACTTGAAAATGCTATATGAATAGCGAAACGTCGTATCTACTGTTCACCATGTACCTGTATCCTGTATCCATTTCATCATGAATTTTGCCAATCTACTGTACCTCCTTACTGCCCATCAACGAATGCTAGACTACTCGGCCCACGGGACAGCTCGGCCAGGACATCTTGGCCCATGGCGAGACAGCTCGGCCCAGTAAAAACGAGACAGCACGGCCCCGTGTTAATTACGAGACAACTCGTAATTAACCTAACCTAACCTAACCTAACTTAACCTGCACATTATGAATCGAGAGAACTAGCCTATGACATAATTATACAATAAACGAACATTTCGCCCACATTACACACACGCCATAAACCCTCCACTTAGCTCTCCCCATCCTATATCCTGACTGGTCTCGTCAAATTGCCCCATAACATACTTGTTACTTGGTGTGGAGTTTCTCAGCCGCGCTCCGTCACTAGATGTGACGCTCGTCGCAGCTGCCCTTTAAACCATCTAGCACTTATAGTCTTGTCTCACAGTGCCATCTTCTAAGTCATAACACTCCCTGAACAAATGTGTTTTAAGTGACTTTTTAAAGGCCTTTATGTTCGCACACCTTTTCACATTAACAGGTAGATTATTATAAAGTCTCGGTGCACTCTTTTCGAAGGCCCTAAATCCAAATTCATGATTGCACCGTGGCTCATTCAATTGATGCAGCACGTTGCCATGTCTCAGCATCATATCAGTGCCAACATTGAAGTCTTCCAATAAGTCTCGCACATATTCCGGCTTTCCAAAGTTCAAAGCTTGATACACTATAACACACAGTTTGAATATGATCCTCGCTTTCACCGGCAGCCAATGCAGGTCAATTAATGCCGGCGTTATACTCGCACGGAATGGTAAACTCTTTATTAATCTTGCTGCTCTATTCATTATAAGTTGTAGTTTCCGTAGCAAGTAATTTGGTAGTCGATAATATAGAGAATTACAATAGTCTAATTTACTAATTACATGAGTGTGGATCAACATTTTTTTTTTTTTTTTTTTTTTTTTTTTAAAAGACCTCCGTCTACGTATTGTGAAAAACCTGTTATCCTCCGGCAAATTGTGGGGTTGAGTGAGTGAAGGGGGGACAGTGAATGAAGGAGGATGCATGTTTTTCATAATACGTGTTGCTAGCCCCAAACGCGCGAGCAACTGTGGCTTTCAACCATCCGACACATCCCCTTTTATTAATGTGCATCACACATGTTACATACAAATAAAGTTTATGTTTTGTTTTACCCTACTGTGGAAAGACTACGGATACACTACTCCTGCCGGGGCCTCACGCAGTGGCATGACCCAGTCCTGTCGAACTGAGCTCATGACGCTGGTGGCATTGCCCCGGAGGATAGCCATCCCTAGTCTTTGCTTGAGCCAGAGGGTTTCCCGGGGTTCTCCTGAAACTTCTCTGATTTTACGGCCTATTTCATTCACCATCTTAAGGGTGGTAGGGCCGAAGACTCCTGAAGTTTCGAATGCCAGGAGCTCGAACTGATGAATTCTGGCGATGGCTTGATATTTTTCTCGCTTTTTATTTTCTGCTATCCGGGCGGCTTCACCTGCTTCGTCGGCGTTTCTGGCGGCGTTGGTTGTGGAGAAAGTGTCAACACATGTGGCATCCCACACGAGGCACCGGCCATTCTTGTAAGGGAAAGTGGTCATCCCATCTGGCCGTTTGCCGTCTTCTCTGTGAAGTCCATGTGGTTCGAGGATTGATGCACAGTTAGCACTCTGCAGGGCCCGTTTTATGACATCATTTAGTGCAGAGTGTCTTGGCAGGCGGCCTGCGTTGTAATTACATGACAAGGCATGGTGACCTTGAGCATCCATCCTCCCATCACACTTGCAAGTGTGTGGGTGACAAACTGCCGCACCCACTCTGAGCGCGATGGCGACCCGGAGCGCTTCAGCATCCAAGTGAGTTCCAAGAGGTGGGATGGGGATGGCGTGTAACCACAAGCCACTCTCCGAACGGGCGGCTGCCTGGAGGCGTGCTTTTGCAACCTGGTCTGCATTGGTTAGGAGATTTTCTTGAGTTTTCTTCGCCGAGATGGTATCCCACGCTTTCTGCTTGCTCCTGGAGGTACCCTGAGGCTCCTCCTCTACTCCTGTACTTCCCTTCCAGGTGTTTTTGGTTGTATTAATATCCAGATATTTTCTCACAAAAGCAATATTCCTCAGATGATAGGCAGAGATTCGCACTGTTTGATTAATCTGGTTTTTAAATGACAGTTCACTATCAACCAAGACTCCCAAATCCTTCACCACACTACTCACAATCATCACACTATCATTGATATTGAGGCTTTGCATGCCCAGTCTCTCAAGGTCCACCCGTCTGCCTACTAATAGGCATTCAGTTTTATTTTCATTTAATTTCAGTTGCTTTGACTCCATCCACTTCCCAATGTCTTTTAGTAAACCACTAATCTTCTCCTCAACATTCACCACGTCACTTAGTGCCAGATAGAATTGGGTGTCATCCGCAAACAGCTTGAATTTCACTCCATGTTTCATTAATATGCTAGATAGTGCAATTGTATATATACAGAATAGAATTGGTCCAAGTACGCTCCCTTGAGGGACGCCCCTCTCTAGATGCTTCATCTCTGAGAATTTATTACCTATTTGCACACAATAAGTTCTGTTAGTAAGGTAACTTTGAAGGTATTCCAGCGCATTACCATCAATACCAATAGCTTTACAGTCTTCTATTAGTAAGCTATGCACCACTGTATCGAACGCAGCACTCAAGTCCAACAAAATTAAGATTCCACACTTCGCATTGTCCATTTGCACGAGTAAATCATTAATCACAGAGCACATCGTGGTTTCCGTAGAGTAAAGTCTCCTATATGCGGACTGGTTGTCTGGGAGAGCCTTCACTAAACTCAAGTGATCCCATAACTGACCCAGAATTACATTTTCAATAATTTTTGATAGAAATTTTAAATTGGAAACAGGCCTAAAAGAGCTCAAGCATTGAGAATCAAGGCTCCCTTTAATAATAGGCTTCACAATCGCATTCTTTTCAGACGATGGAAATACATTATTTGCAATGCTACAGTTTATTATGTCAACATATATGTCCAGAAAACTGTTAAAATTATTACTGTGCACTATTTCACGTATCGGTATAGGATCATTACTACAATGGGTAAGTTTTGCTTTCGTAACTATGGATTTAACTGTATTCAGATCCGTCATAGTAAATTCTGTTAACTTAGTCACAGTAGGCTCAGCTACAACAACGTCTTGAGTCTCGACTACTCCAAAATTTCCAACAATGGCACTAATTTTATCAAAAAAAAAGTCAGAAAAATCATTCGCCAATGTCATATCCGGAATCCCTTCTGGTAACTTATTTTTCTTCTTGTTTCCCGTCAAGTTGTCAAGTACCACATACAGCTTATTCATGTCAGATCCAGCTTCTTTTGCTTTATTCATATAGTATTCACGTTTTCTAAGCACAATGAGCCTGTTTTCTATATTCCGAGCTCTTTTATAGTTATCTCTTGCCTCTTCGGTTCGTAGACGTCTCCATAGCCTCTCATATTTCTTCTTGGCCTTTTTTGCTCTTTGAATATCAGCATTAAACCACGGCGCACTATCAACTATTACTATTTCCTTTTCAATAATGGGGCACATATCTTCGTATTTTTCTCTAGCAATGCTGTTATACAGATTAGTGAAACATGACGTACAGTCATCTATTAATTCACCGTGAGCACAGTGTTCTCTTTTCTTAATCAGTATTTCATTCGCAACAGTCGATATTAGTAGTTGTGGCTCAAATTTTCTTTTTGACCTACACTTTATTGTCTTAGATTGTCTAGGTTTACTTACAAATGGCATGTTAAAAGTAACTAGTTTATGGACCGGCGAAATACAACACTCATCGTCAACATACAGCTCATTTATCATATCGCTTTCTCTATTCGTAAAAACCGTCTAATGCATGACCACCTCTTGAAGTTGCAGTATGCACTTTATTTATCAAGTGGAAAGACTCCATCAATTCTATAAAGATAGTAGCATAGTAATCATTCGGAACGTCCACCCACAGATTAAAGTCACCAAAGACGAATGTATTCGTACTAACCATATCAATTGTTTCCAAGTATAATCTAAAATCATCAATAAATGTACTGGCACTTAAATTTGGGGGTCTATAAACAACAATAAAAGTACATTTCCAGCCTCCAATCTCACAGCCCACCTGTATATGTTCAAAACTACCGAACCTTGCAGATTTACATATTTTCATCTTCTTAAACGTGTTTGTAAGAAAAATTCCCACACCACAACCTCCCTTCCCTTTTCGTGGATTGTGCAAGAAGGTATGCGTTAAAGGAGTCATTTCAAGTATTTTAGCAGTATCGTATTCACTCAGCCATGTTTCAGTTACCGCTAGTACATCATATTTTGCCTCATTAATTAAGTCTCGAATTTCAAAGGTTTTATTTGGGGCCGAGCTGTATCAAATAATGGGCCGAGTTGTCTCGCCGTCGTGGCCGAGTTGTCCAAAAGTGGGCCGAGCTGTCCGAGCCGAGTTGTCCCATGGGCCGAGTCGTCCAGTCACCCCCATCAACGCAAAATTGTCAGATCTCTGGAAAGCCTGAACAATAAAATCTCTAACGCTGAAACTGCTATATCTTTTAACCTCGTGTGCATCAAAGAACATTTATTACCTGGCTTTACTAACATATATATATATATATATATATATATACCGGTATATATATATATATATATATAATTATACAGTATATATATATATATATATTCTGACATACGGAGCCCTGTATGTTAATTTAAGAGTTAGAATTAGAGTTGAAGGAGTGTCAAACTACCCAAGCGGCGAAGCAGACTAGCGAGCGAACCAGCGAGTGGGAAACCAGCTCGTCCGCATACCAGCAAACAAGCCTTCACACCTGCGTGCGTCATAGGGGACCCTGCAAACTACTTCGATGACCCGACGCTATGACGTATGATTGACGCCAGGAGCCCCCATTGGACGACGCACCTGCTATGCAACTCGAGGAGCTATGATAGGGGCGCGCACCATCACTCGCCTCCTGATTCGTTCCTACACCATCATTGTTTAGTATATAAGACCCGAGTAGTGGGCATTCAAATCAGTCTCATTTGGAGTTGGGGAAGGTGAACTTGCAGCTGGAGGAAGACGGGGTGAAGTATTATAATGGGATTGTGACTGTCAGTCAGATTATATAAGTGTGTGTTAAGTGTGTTCGGTGTAAACACTTATGTTATGTTGGTTAGTGAGATATGTGATTGGGAATTAACGTTAACGCTACTATTATGTACTTAACTATTTGATTGCGAATTAACGTTAACGCTATTATTATGTACTTAACTATTTTAGTTGACTAACTTGTGGACTAAAGCAACTCTTTAAGTAATTGGGTTATGATGAAAGTAATACTATTTTGTTTTATATTAATACTTACGAGTTCTTTCATTTTCTTTTAATTAAGCTTACATTGCTTAACGGTGCTTAGTACGGTGATGCTATTGTCTCATATTAGTAATATCGCCTTAGACTAACATGGCTGTTTTAATATTACTTCTAGTGATTTCCTAAGCTGAAGAAAATTCTTTTAGCTTCAAAATATTATTTTTGCTTTTCATATTATTTGAGTGAGACCTGAATCGAATCTATGAAGCGATCCTGTAACTTAATGTACTCATAATCAAACCTCAATGTTACGTGGTTAAGAAATACATTTAACTAATTATTAAATATATATCTAACTTTTTATGTGACTTTGATATTAATCCTGATGATAATAATAATATAATACTATTAACGTAAGACAAGAACCAAGAATAATTACATTAAATATAAATAAAAGGACATAATTATAAGAAAACTATTTATTCATTTTAAAAAAATGGTAAGAGACAGAAATATTCTTACCAAAATATTTATCTTTCAAGACTTTTTATAGAATTAATAGTCCTTCTTTAGATATAACTTATTCGGTTCATAACCATAGCCTACTAAGCTTCGGTTAAATAATAATTCTTTATAAATACTACATGACTTTAATTAGTTTCAGTATTTTTCATAATTAAAGAGTATCAGTCAATAAAGGATACTAAGTCCTAAGATCCAAAAGGAAAGGAAGCAACAACAGGAAATAATTTTATTAGATTTTACTTTTGTTTTGCCTTCAGCTGACTGATACCTTAATATATATCTCTGTGCTATCTAGATTCATCAAGTTAACCACTTGAGGATCAAGATACGTAACAGAAGAGTGGCGACCTTGCCAGGATTCGTTTCATACAGTTTCACTCAGTTTCATTACCGTTTCACTACTTAAAAATCAAATATTAATCATGCCTCATCTAATTAATGACGAAGATGTTCGAGTTTTCATAGAATCAGAACCCACAGCCCCTGATATTGACTGTCTGTCAAAATCCGAACTGGAAGTGCTTGCCTCACATCTCCAATTAACTGTCTCAAACATGTCTAAAGTAGAGGTGGCTCAGACCATAAAAACCCACCTGTTCCCTGTAGAAGGCGGGGAGGGTGACGGAGCAGTTGGTGGGATCCCGAGTAAACCTAGCCAACTTGATGAACAATTGCCACCTGGTTTGACCGGTGATCAAATATTCGAACTAGAACTAGCCAGAATGAAAATAAATGCCGAAGCCAGAACCGAAGAAGCCAGAATAAAAGCAAATATCGAAGAAGCCAGCATAAAAGCCAGAGCAAATATCGAAGAAGCCAGCATAAAAGCCAGAGCAACGACCGAACAATGTGAATATCAATATCGTACGGCTCAACTAAATGTCAATACAAATGCTCCCGAAATTGCTCCCCCTCTGGGATTGACTATGACTAGTGTCATTCCACCTTTCACTGAGGATAATGTGCAGGATTTCTTTGTTTTGTTTGAGGAAGTTGCTGGAGGTATGAAGTGGACAAGAGATCAATGGCCTTTTATGTTACAAACCGTTTTGACAGGGCAGGCTCGAGCCACGTATTTGTCAGAAGTAGCAGAGGTTAGGCAGGATTATGACAATCTCAAAGAAGCTATCCTAAAAACCTATCAATTGCAGCCTGAGGCTTACAGGCAATCTTTCCGTAAAAACCAGAAGAAAGTAGAAGAAACCCATAAGGTATTTGCCAGGACCATGACTAAAACTTTCAATCATTGGGTCAAGAGTAAGAAAGTCACAAGCTACAACGATCTGAAGGAGTTGGTCCTGTTAGAAAATTTCCTATGGAAAATTGATTCTTCTGTATCATATCATTTAAAGGGGAAAAAGGTAGATTGTCTTGCCGACGCCGCTGACATGGCTGACACATACGTGCTCAACAAATTTCGTGGAAAGAAGCCCTACGATAATTCTAGTTCTAATTTTAAGTATCCCAATCACAAATCTGACAGACCCAGTCACAAGCCTATAACGTCTTCCCCAGCTAGCCAAATTAGAATTGTTCCCCCAACTAAAAATGCGACTCAGGGCAATGGTAACAGAGGTGGGCCCCAAAGTAATAGTAATGCTCAAAGAGGGAACGTTCCCGTATCCCCTAAAGTATGTACTTTTTGTGGCAAGAGAGGCCACCTAGCTTATCAGTGCTGGGCCAAGGAGAGAACAGAGAGATCGGGGCAGACAGTTTCCGCCGTATCTCAAACTCCATATGTGCCTGTAATGCAGGGCTCCCGACAGAAGGAGTACCTAGCACCAAAAGTTCTTTTAATACAGGACTCTCGACAGAAGGAGTACCTAACAGCTAACATAAATCATCTAGACAGGGGTGTAGTAGCATGTGTGGTGCAACCCACTAGGGTTAAGCCAATAATAATTTCACCATCAGTGCAGGACAGTTACCGTCCCTTTATTTCATCTGGCAACGTGAGATTAAATGGTTGTATGCATGAGGTAAAAATGCTGAGAGACACAGGTTCTACTAGCACCCTCATGGTGAATCCTTACACTGAGTGCCCACCTGGCGAACCAGTTGTAATGAGAGGTGCTGGAGGCCAATTTTATGCACACTTGGTAAAAGGCGAAATTGAATGCGAGTTACTACAGGGTGAGGCCACCATAGCTTTGTGTAGGTCCCAAGATATCCCTGTGCCTGGGGTAACACTCCTTTTGGGGAATGATGTAGCAGGTGAGAAGGTCTGACCAGACCCCATTTTGTCACTTTCCCCTGTTAACGAGCCACTAACCGGTGAGCTCGAAAAGGAGATGCCAACAGTTTTCCCTGTGTGTGCTGTCACACGTTCAATGTCTCAAGTAGCAGTTCCCTCAGACAGAAATGTACCGAATGTAAGAGTTGATGAAAGGGATGATGAGAGTGTGAATGACGCTCCAACTGTGCCTGATGATGTGACTGAGGTGGATTTATCTGACACCTTTATGGCTCATCTTGACCCATAACCGATGTACTTACGTTAACAGTAGAAACAAAGTTGAATGTGTTAAATGTAGGAACTCAGCTGTACAACATCGCGAATCTATTTGTTTTATTTGTGAATCACTCATAACACGACGTCAGAAGATCCAAAACTGTGTAAAGTGTAAACAGGTAGCTCACATGAAGTGCATCTCTAAGAAGACGAACAGTGAAGAACGGGAATTCCTTTGCAATAAGTGTGCCTTGCATTCATTACCGAATATTAATGTAAATGATCCAAGTATTAACAACTCAGAATCCAGCCAGGACACATTCAAAATCATAGATGAATACAGAGTGTTCACCAACAAAGGGCTCCATCTTATCCACATTAACGCCAGATCAATGTACCATAAATTGTCAGAAATAAACTTGTTAGCTAATAAGGCCAAAGCTTCAATAATTGCAATCACAGAAACCTGGCTGGATTCAAGTATAAACGATGGTGAAATAAACTTTCAAGGTTTCAACATGGTTAGGAATGATCGCAATAGGCATGGGGGAGGAGTATGTCTGTATGTAAAAAACAACCTCACACACACAACTAGGACCGACCTCCATGTAGAAAATCACGAAGCTCTGTGGATCGACCTACACCTGCCGAGGACAAGACCCATCACAATTGGGGTATGCTATAGGCCACCAGCTGACACACAATTCTTGACCAAATTTGAACGAACTTTGTCATCGCTAGACCCTCGGAATGAATCCATCATACTAGGGGATTTTAACCTGTGTTACAAACAACGAAATGATAGGCTTGTACGAGAATATAGGCATATACTGACAATGCACAATCACAAACAACTCATCACAACCCCCACACGTATCTCTGAGAACACTGCCACAATATTAGACCACATAAACTGTAACAGAGAGGACAAAATATCCCAATCAGGGGTTATACAGACTGGGATAAGTGATCACTTCGTCACATATTGCACACGGAAAACCACAAAAATTACCCTAGAGAATCACAAGATTATCAAAACAAGGTCACTCAGAAACTACAATAAGGAAACATTTCTGGACATTTTATGGAATACAGACTGGTCTCCAGTGTTTGGAAGTACAAACGTTAATGACGCATGGGTTGGCTTCAGAACCATCATCACAAACATCCTAGACGAAATAGCTCCTCTGAAAGACATACAAATTAAAGCAAGGTCAGACCCATGGATCAACAATGACATACTACACCATCTGGAACACAGAGACAATCTGTTAAAAAGGCTAGCGAAACATAGACAGGATCAAGGTCTGAAATATGAGTTCAACAGGGCCAGGAATAAACTAAGTAGGAAAATGAAATCAGCGAAAAATAATTATTTTCACAATAAGGCAGAGGAATATCAGAATAACCCAAAGAAACTATGGAGGCAACTAAAAACAACAGGCTACAGCAACAAGACAAGGAATTCGTCTAACACTTTAACCGTCCTGGTGGTGTAATGGTTAAGGTGGCAAAAATATGTGTGTGATAACCCGGGTTCGAATCCCGGTGGATCATATATACTTTAATTAATTTCATTGGGGGTGTGGTGGTGAGATTAATAAAAATAATATTATTAGTAGGTTTAGGGATATTTCTTCGAGAGGCCGGTCTATATGATCTGTGCCCCATGAATATTCTTTCCTCTCACTTAAACAGTAGGCTACCATAGTGCGGTTGGGAATATGAACATGATTAGATTAATATCCAGTATTCGAGAATGGATAATAAGTCGTAGGCGTGTGCATAAACCTTTAACCGTCCTGGTGGTGTAATGGTTAAGGTGGCAAAAATATGTGTGTGATAACCCGGGTTCGAATCCCGGTGGATCATATATACTTTAATTAATTTCATTGGGGGTGTGGTGGTGAGATTAATAAAAATAATACTAATATTGCTCTCACCATTAATGATCAGGTTTGCCACGATAAACGACAAATTTTAACCTACTTCAACTCCTTCTTCATTTCCATAGCAAACACACTTGCACAGAACCTACCTCAACCTCTCAATAAATACACGACAACAACGGCCACCTTTCGTAATTTCTACAGAGATAAAGACATACACCCGAACACATTTAGATTGCAAAATGTTACACCAAAATACACTTTTGACGAGCTGTCTAACCTAAATGTACATAAGAGCACAGGACCAGACAAAATTCCTGCCAAATTTCTACGAGATGGAGCCATTGGTATAGCAGGCCCCCTAACCCACATCATCAACTTGTCAATTAACACCAACACAGTACCTGCTGAACTGAAGGAAGCTATTGTAACCCCTCTATTCAAGAAAGGAAATAAACTAGAAGTTGGCAACTACAGACCAGTTAGCATATTATGTATTGTATCTAAAATCCTTGAAAGAGCGGTATACACCCAAATTGAACACTACCTCAAACAAAATGATCTATTCTATAAGTTTCAATCAGGTTTCAGATGCATGTACTCGACAGACTCCTGTCTCATCCACTTAACGGATCACATTCGTAAAGAAATGTCTAAAGGTAACTACACCGGTATGGTTCTTCTTGATCTACAAAAAGCGTTTGACACAGTAGACCATGATATCCTATGTAATAAATTACAAGCTATGGGCATAGGGTCTGTGAACTGGTTTAAATCTTATCTTAGTGGTAGAACCCAAAGAGTCAAAATTGATGATAATATATCTGATCCTATGCCAATTAACTGTGGGGTCCCGCAGGGAAGCATCCTTGGTCCCTTACTCTTTCTCTGTTATGTGAACGACATGGAACTGAGCGTCTCATGTAAATTATTACTGTATGCAGACGACAGCGTGCTTCTGGTTTCAGGGAAAGACCCAATAAGTATTGCCGCTTCACTTTCCAAAGAACTAGCATCATGTAGTGAATGGCTAGTGGACAATAGACTATCTCTTCACCTGGGCAAGACGGAAGCCATCTTATGTGGAACAAAACGCAAACTGAAAGACACTGTGGGCTTCTCGGTCAATTGTAATGATATTCCTATAACAACAGTGTCACAAGTTAAATATCTCGGACTGAAACTGGACGCGAGTTTGTCAGGTGAAACAATTTTGGAATCTATCCTGAGTAAGTGTAGAGCACGTATAAAATACCTGTATAGACAGGTGGGATGCTTGCCCGCGGCGACCAAAAAGACCCTCTGCCAAGCGCTTGTTCAATGTCATTTTGACTATTCTGTGTCATCCTGGTACTCTGCATCATCTAAATCAGCACAGCACAAACTTCAGGTCACTCAAAATAAAATGGTTAGGTTCATGCTGAACCTAGGACCCAGATCACATGTTTGCCAGGAACAACTTCAGTCACTAGGTATGCTCAATGTTTCTGACAGGGCCAAACAAATCAGGATAACTAATGCCTTCAAAATTTTCTATGACAGAGCTCCAGAGTATCTAAAGAATGATTTTGTTAAAGCAAATGAGAGGAGTGGACATAATACAAGAAACATGATGTTTAATTTTAAGGTCCCGAGAATCCAAGGACAGGGTAAGCAAACATTCTTCTTCACTGCCATCAAAGACTGGAACGACCTACCCCAGTCAGTCCGTGAAAAGAGAACACTGTATTCCTTCAGACGTAGCCTGAAGGAACACCTGAACCGGACAGCTGCGATAAGGGAGCACCAAGCTTATGTCTACTACTAAATACGACATAAGAGATAGACAAACCAAACTGAAATTATTACTAATTACGGATTACTGATATTTACTATAGGATGTAAGGTATCTTAAAATAACCCCCTAGAAATACTTTTTCTAAAGTATCTATTTCTTTATCCTCCCCTTTTCCCCAGCTAACCTAATCCCACAGGGACCCCAATGGAAATACGCCTAACGGCCTTATTGGGCTATCCTTAGTTGGAATCATGCAAGGCTGGTACATGTCATATTTGTAACAAACTATGTGGTACCAACTCTGTAAATTGCTGACTGAATAAATATTATTATTATTATTATTATAACGATGACCATGAAACCCCTCCAAATTGTCCTAGTGGCCTGGTAGAGCTACAGAGATGATAGTGAATGCAAGGAGTTAGCTGCCAGGTCCGTGAGTGAAGAGGAATGTGAGAAGGAAGGTGGTGAATGTTTACCTCAAAGGAGGAGTATTGTGGCGTAGATGGAGACAGCCACACAGACCAATCGATGACGGGGCTTGGGACGTCCATCAAGTAGTAGTCCCCAAACCTTGTCGTAGAGATATCATGGAAATGGCACATTGTATACCATTGGCAGGACACCTAGGTGTGAGAAAAACTCTAGACAGAATCAGAGCCCACTTTTACTGGCCAGGAATGCGTGCAGATGTAGTGGAGTTTTGTAGAGTGTGTCACACTTGCCAGATGACAGGAAAACCCAATCAGAAGGTGCCTGTACATCCTCTGGTGCCCTTGCCCGTCTTCGAGAATCCTTTTACTCGGGTGGTAGTGGACATTGTAGGCCCATTGCCTAAGACTTCCCAAGGTAACATTTATTTATTAACTAGTGGACATGGCAACTCGCTACCCAGAGGCTATACCCTTAAGGACTACCTCTGCTCCAACTGTCATCAAGGAACTGCTCAAATTCTTCACCAGAATGGGTTTCCCCCATGAGGTGCAAAGTGATCAAGGAACTAATTTTACCTCTAACATTTTTCAGCAGTCCCTGAAGGAGTTGGCGAGCATGTTAAGTCTAGCACCTACCACCCAGAGAGTCAAGGGGTTCTCGAACGATATCATCAGACATTAAAAGGGAATGTTACGTAAGTATTGTACAGAGACCGGAGTTGAGTGGGATAAGGGGGTACCTTTTATTTTATTTGCTACTCGTGAGGTTCCAACTGAATCCCTGGGTTTTTCCCCTAATGAGCTAGTTTTCGGTCACCAGGTAAGAGGTCATTTGCAACTATTGCACGATAGCCTAGCTGGCCAGGAGGGGAACCAAAACCTCCTCAAGTATGTTTCAGATTTCAAAACCCGGCTGAGATCCTCATGTGAGTTTGCCGCTCAAAACTTGACAGTGGCTAAAAGCTCCATGAAGAACTGGTATGACAGAAAAGCCCGTGAGAGGGAGTTTCAGCCCGGTGATGAGGTTTTGGTCCTGCTCTCCCTTTTTGGCCAACCTTTATCTGCCAAGTTCAGGGGCCCATATAAGATCATTCGGAGGGTGAGCATTACCGATTATCTAGTAACTACCCCAGACAGGAGAAAGCCCACGCAAGTATTCCATATAAATATGTTGAAACCCTACCATAGGTCCCCTGATTCCTCTCTTCCAGATTCTCCCACTGTGGCAGTGAATGTCAGGACCTGTGGGCAGCTGGTGCGGACAAAGTCTTCAGTTCTCTTACTGAACCGCAACAGACTGTTCCAGAGCCTGAAGGTATCCATGCAGACTTTGACTTGTCATGTAGCCTATCCAACTTTCAGTATAATTCAGTAGCTTGGGGGAATTACCATCTAAACTATGTCATCTTCCCTGATCAAGCGAACCAACTAATCTCTGTTTTATCTCAGTCTCCCAGTGTGTTCCGTGATACTCCAGGGCTCACTTCTTTGGCCTTGCACGACATCGACGTAGGGGATAACTCCATTAAAGTATCCCCCTACCTTGTCTCACCACAACGCAGGAGTATACTGCAGGTCGAGGTTGACTTCATGTTTCAAACCACAGTGATCACAAGGGCCTTAAGCCAGTGGAGTAGTCCGGTCATACTTGTGCCAAAGCCAGACGGGAGCCATAGGTTATGTATGGACTATAGGCAAGTTAATGCTGTCACAAAGAACGATACCTACCCACTGCCACGGATCAAAGATTGCATTTACCGGGTTGACCTCATACAGCAGTAAGATAAACTTAATGAGAGGATTTTGGCAATTAGCTCTCCCTTGTAGCGAGGTAAATATCATGTTTTAGTAGGGCGCTTTTAAGCCTTCAGCTGTGAGATGCCTTGCAGTTCGAATAACGCTCCAGCTACGTTCCGGCTATGTTCTGATGTGGTACCTGGAGACGTTGCCTACTTTGGGTGATATCCTTATTATATCCTCATTATAATCTTGCTGTTGCCAATCTGGTGGTGAATCTATTTACGTATTATGTTTAATATTATGTACTATTCTCCTTCACCCATAACTATCGGGGCGCAACATAAGTCGAGTATAATAAATCTGGACTATCTGGCGGCGCTCGACATAGGTCGTGTGGCAATTTCAGCACGTAATGTTGCTGAGAGAGAGAGACAAGTGGTGGCAGGAGAGTAGCGAGCGTATGACTGCTCCAGACCACCACGGCGAACCTACTGACACGAATCCCACCTCCTCCCTCCCTCTCTCACTCGCTATATACAGAATTGTATGGGGAAAGTGCCGAATTACATGCTTTTTGCACTCGCGTTGCGCGGTTGTTGCAAGAAAACTAGCCATCATAAAAGGATCGTTATGGTGTCATTGGAAAGCTCTGTTTATGCCCTTTCAGGGATAGATA
Source organism: Paralithodes platypus (assembly GCA_032716605.1). Classification (NCBI taxonomy): domain Eukaryota; kingdom Metazoa; phylum Arthropoda; class Malacostraca; order Decapoda; family Lithodidae; genus Paralithodes; species Paralithodes platypus. Next base: position 35,476,503 of record CM064581.1, read on the forward strand.
CTTGTTTTACGCTCTGGGTCTTATTTAGGCATGAAAATGATCACGTAAACAGCCCTATTTTGGCTAAAAACACCCCGCTGGTGGCTACATATTATATACCGCCTAGGCCGCTCGTAAGGTGTTAAACTCTTTTCTAGGGGGGAGGTCTGACATACGGAGCCCTGTATGTTAATTTAAGAATTAGAATTAGAGTTGAAGGAGTGTCAAACTACCCAAGCGGCGAAGCAGACTAGCGAGCGAACCAGCGAGTGGGAAACCAGCTCGTCCGCATACCAGCAAACAAGCCTTCACACCTGCGTGCGGCAAACTACTTCGATGACCCGACGCTATGACGTATGATCGACGCCAGGAGCCCCCATTGGACGACGCACCTGCTATGCAACTCGAGGAGCTGTGATAGGGGCGCGCACCATCACTCGCCTCCTGATTCGTTCCTACACCATCATTGTTTAGTATATAAGACCCAAGTAGTGGGCATTCAAATCAGTCTCATTTGGAGTTGGGGAAGGTGAACTTGCAGCTGGAGGAAGACGGGGTGAAGTATTATAATGGGATTGTGACTGTCAGTCAGATTATATAAGTGTGTGTTAAGTGTGTTCGGTGTAAACACTTACGTTATGTTGGTTAGTGAGATATGTGATTGGGAATTAACGTTAACGCTACTATTATGTACTTAACTATTTGATTGCGACTTAACGTTAACGCTATTATTATGTACTTAACTATTTTAGTTGACTAACTTGTGGACTAAAGCAACTCTTTAAGTAATTGGGTTATGATGAAAGTAATACTATTGTTTTATATTAATACTTACGAGTTCTTTCATTTTCTTTGAATTAAGCTTACATTGCTTAACGGTGCTTAGTACGGTGATGCTATTGTCTCATATTAGTAATATCGCCTTAGACTAACATGGCTGTGTTAATATTACTTCTAGTGATTTCCTAAGCTGAAGAAAATTCTTTTAGCTTCAAAATATTATTTTTGCTTTTCATATTATTTGAGTGAGACCTGAATCGAATCTATGAAGCGATCCTGTAACTTAATGTACTCATAATCAAACCTCAATGTTACGTGGTTAAGAAATACATTTAACTAGTTATTAAATATATATCTAACTTTTTATGTGACTTTGATATTAATCCTGATGATAATAATATATACTATTAACGTAAGACAAGAACCAAGAATAATTACATTAAATATAAATAAAAGGACATATAAGAAAACTATTTATTCATTTCAAAAAAAGGGTAAGAGACAGAAATATTCTTACCAAAATATTTATCTTTCAAGACTTTTTATAGAATTAATAGTCCTTCTTTAGATATAACTTATTCGGTTCATAACCATAGCCTACTAAGCTTCGGTTAAATAATAATTCTTTATAAATACTACATGACTTTAATTAGTTTCAGTATTTTTCATAATTAAAGAGTATCAGTCAATAAAGGATACTAAGTCCTAAGATCCAAAAGGAAAGGAAGCAACAACTGGAAATAATTTTATTAGATTTTACTTTTGTTTTGCCTTCAGCTGACTGATACCTTAATATATATCACTGTGCTATCTAGATTCATCAAGTTAACCACTTGAGGATCAAGATACGTAACAATATATAATGTTAACATACTTATACATAAAGGTTATAACTATACATAAAAGATATAAACAAAGGTTATCATGGTGTTCTTCATTGTTTATCCTACAGATTTAGTCATCCCAAATGTCCTCCCGACCCACACATTTATGGAGGTACCCTATGGATCGTCTGGTTGACACATATCACACTCATCTCTGTTACCTGCTGGAGGTGATGTTCCCTTCAAACCTTCATAACCTTCCTCACCGGCTGCCCTCTCATTATCCACAAGTTGTTGAATTAGACTTAACTTTTGTTTTACCTCGCATTTTGCGTTTGAGAAACCATTTTCTAGAGGGTTAAGGAAAGGACTGTAAGGAGGGAGCTTCCAGACAGGGCAGTGCTCAACATAGTTCAGGTTGCTGTGTACTCTAGCATTATTAGGGTTACCCTGTCCTCATCTTGTACAGTATATAATCGGGTCCGAAATTTAGCGCTTCATTAACGTTCGGGTTCATAATAATATAAGAATGTATAACCTACTTCTGAATAATAAAGAGGTATTATGCCTGTAATGTACAATTAAGTAATTAGATTTCAAATGTAGCATTGTCGAATTTGGTGTAAATTCTATTTGCAAATGTCGAAATGTACACCCAAAATATTAAGGTCTGAAACATGAGTTCAACAGGGCCAGGAATAAACTAAGTAGGAAAATAAAATCAGCGAAAACTAATTATTTTCACAATAAGGCAGAGGAATATCAGAATAACCCAAAGAAACTATGGAGGCACCTAAAAACAACAGGCTACAGCAACAAGACAAGGGATTCGTCTAACACTAATATTGCTCTCACCATTAATGATCAGGTTTGCCACGATAAACGACAAATTTCAACCTACTTCAACTCCTTCACTTCCATAGCAAACACACTTGCACAGAACCTACCTCAACCTCTCAATAAATACACGACAACAACGGCCACCTTTCGAAATTTCTACAGAGATAAAGACATACACCCGAACACATTTGGATTGCAAAATGTTACACCAAAATACACTTTTGACGAGCTGTCTAACCTAAATGTACATAAAAGCACAGGACCAGACAAAATTCCTGTCAAATTTCTACAAGATGGAGCCATTGGTATAGCAGGCCCCCTAACCCACATCATCTCTGAGAACACTGCCACAATATTAGACCACATAAACTGTAACAGAGAGGACAAAATATCCCAATCAGGGGTTATACAGACTGGGATAAGTGATCACTTCGTCACATATTGCACACGGAAAACCACAAAAATTACCCTAGAGAATTACAAGATTATCAAAACAAGGTCACTCAGAAACTACAATAAGGAAACATTTCTGGACATTTTATGGAATACAGACTGGTCTCCAGTGTTTGGAAGTACAAACGTTAATGACGCATGGGTTGGCTTCAGAACCATCATCACAAACATCCTAGACGAAATAGCTCCTCTGAAAGACATACAAATTAAAGCAAGGTCAGACCCATGGATCAACAATGACATACTACACCATCTGGAACACAGAGACAATCTGTTACAAAGGCTAGCGAAACATAGACAGGATCAAGGTCTGAAATATGAGTTCAACAGGGCCAGGAATAAACTAAGTAGGAAAATGAAATCAGCGAAAAATAATTATTTTCACAATAAGGCAGAGGAATATCAGAATAACCCAAAGAAACTATGGAGGCACCTAAAAACAACAGGCTACAGCAACAAGACAAGGGATTCGTCTAACACTAATATTGCTCTCACCATTAATGATCAGGTTTGCCACGATAAACGACAAATTTCAACCTACTTCAACTCCTTCTTCACTTCCATAGCAAACACACTTGCACAGAACCTACCTCAACCTCTCAATAAATACACGACAACAACGGCCACCTTTCGTAATTTCTACAGAGATAAAGACATACACCCGAACACATTTAGATTGCAAAATGTTACACCAAAATACACTTTTGACGAGCTGTCTAACCTAAATGTACATAAGAGCACAGGACCAGACAAAATTCCTGCCAAATTTCTACGAGATGGAGCCATTGGTATAGCAGGCCCCCTAACCCACATCATCAACTTGTCAATTAACACCAACACAGTACCTGCTGAACTGAAGGAAGCTATTGTAACCCCTCTATTCAAGAAAGGAAATAAACTAGAAGTTGGCAACTACAGACCAGTTAGCATATTATGTATTGTATCTAAAATCCTTGAAAGAGCGGTATACACCCAAATTGAACACTACCTCAAACAAAATGATCTATTCTATAAGTTTCAATCAGGTTTCAGATGCATGTACTCGACAGACTCCTGTCTCATCCACTTAACGGATCACATTCGTAAAGAAATGTCTAAAGGTAACTACACCGGTATGGTTCTTCTTGATCTACAAAAAGCGTTTGACACAGTAGACCATGATATCCTATGTAATAAATTACAAGCTATGGGCATAGGGTCTGTGAACTGGTTTAAATCTTATCTTAGTGGTAGAACCCAAAGAGTCAAAATTGATGATAATATATCTGATCCTATGCCAATTAACTGTGGGGTCCCGCAGGGAAGCATCCTTGGTCCCTTACTCTTTCTCTGTTATGTGAACGACATGGAACTGAGCGTCTCATGTAAATTATTACTGTATGCAGACGACAGCGTGCTTCTGGTTTCAGGGAAAGACCCAATAAGTATTGCCGCTTCACTTTCCAAAGAACTAGCATCATGTAGTGAATGGCTAGTGGACAATAGACTATCTCTTCACCTGGGCAAGACGGAAGCCATCTTATGTGGAACAAAACGCAAACTGAAAGACACTGTGGGCTTCTCGGTCAACTGTAATGATATTCCTATAACAACAGTGTCACAAGTTAAATATCTCGGACTGAAACTGGACGCGAGTTTGTCAGGTGAAACAATTTTGGAATCTATCCTGAGTAAGTGTAGAGCACGTATAAAACCTGTATAGACAGGTGGGATGCTTGCCCGCGGCGACCAAAAAGACCCTCTGCCAAGCGCTTGTTCAATGTCATTTTGACTATTCTGTGTCATCCTGGTACTCTGCATCATCTAAATCAGCACAGCACAAACTTCAGGTCACTCAAAATAAAATGGTTAGGTTCATGCTGAACCTAGGACCCAGATCACATGTTTGCCAGGAACAACTTCAGTCACTAGGTATGCTCAATGTTTCTGACAGGGCCAAACAAATCAGGATAACTAATGCCTTCAAAATTTTCTATGACAGAGCTCCAGAGTATCTAAAGAATGATTTTGTTAAAGCAAATGAGAGGAGTGGACATAATACAAGAAACAGGATGTTTAATTTTAAGGTCCCGAGAATCCAAGGACAGGGTAAGCAAACATTCTTCTTCACTGCCATCAAAGACTGGAACGACCTACCCCAGTCAGTCCGTGAAAAGAGAACACTGTATTCCTTCAGACGTAGCCTGAAGGAACACCTGAACCGGACAGCTGCGAGAAGGGAGCACCAAGCTTATGTCTACTACTAAATACGACATAAGAGATAGACAAACCAAACTGAAATTATTACTAATTACGGATTACTGATATTTACTATAGGATGTAAGGTATCTTAAAATAACCCCCTAGAAATACTTTTTCTAAAGTATCTATTTCTTTATCCTCCCCTTTTCCCCAGCTAACCTAATCCCACAGGGACCCCAATGGAAATACGCCTAACGGCCTTATTGGGCTATCCTTAGTTGGAATCATGCAAGGCTGGTACATGTCATATTTGTAACAAACTATGTGGTACCAACTCTGTAAATTGCTGACTGAATAAATATTATTATTATTATTATTATTATAACGATGACCATGAAACCCCTCCAAATTGTCCTAGTGGCCTGGTAGAGCTACAGAGAGATGATAGTGAATGCAAGGAGTTAGCTGCCAGGTCCGTGAGTGAAGAGGAATGTGAGAAGGAGGGTGGTGAATGTTTCTACCTCAAAGGAGGAGTATTGTGGCGTAGATGGAGACAGCCACACAGACCAATCGATGACGGGGCTTGGGACGTCCATCAAGTAGTAGTCCCCAAACCTTGTCGTAGAGATATCATGGAAATGGCACATTGTATACCATTGGCAGGACACCTAGGTGTGAGAAAACTCTAGACAGAATCAGAGCCCACTTTTACTGGCCAGGAATGCGTGCAGATGTAGTGGAGTTTTGTAGAGTGTGTCACACTTGCCAGATGACAGGAAAACCCAATCAGAAGGTGCCTGTACATCCTCTGGTGCCCTTGCCCGTCTTCGAGAATCCTTTTACTCGGGTGGTAGTGGACATTGTAGGCCCATTGCCTAAGACTTCCCAAGGTAACATTTATTTATTAACTATTATGGACATGGCAACTCGCTACCCAGAGGCTATACCCTTAAGGACTACCTCTGCTCCAACTGTCATCAAGGAACTGCTCAAATTTGTCACCAGAATGGGTTTCCCCCATGAGGTGCAAAGTGATCAAGGAACTAATTTTACCTCTAACATTTTTCAGCAGTCCCTGAAGGAGTTGGGTGTCGAGCATGTTAAGTCTAGCACCTACCACCCAGAGAGTCAAGGGGTTCTCGAACGATATCATCAGACATTAAAAGGGAATGTTACGTAAGTATTGTACAGAGACCGGAGTTGAGTGGGATAAGGGGGTACCTTTTATTTTATTTGCTACTCGTGAGGTTCCAACTGAATCCCTGGGTTTTTCCCCTAATGAGCTAGTTTTCGGTCACCAGGTAAGAGGTCATTTGCAACTATTGCACGATAGCCTAGCTGGCCAGGAGGGGAACCAAAACCTCCTCAAGTATGTTTCAGATTTCAAAACCCGGCTGAGATCCTCATGTGAGTTTGCCGCTCAAAACTTGACAGTGGCTAAAAGCTCCATGAAGAACTGGTATGACAGAAAAGCCCGTGAGAGGGAGTTTCAGCCCGGTGATGAGGTTTTGGTCCTGCTCTCCCTTTTTGGCCAACCTTTATCTGCCAAGTTCAGGGGCCCATATAAGATCATTCGGAGGGTGAGCATTACCGATTATCTAGTAACTACCCCAGACAGGAGAAAGCCCACGCAGTATTCCATATAAATATGTTGAAACCCTACCATAGGTCCCCTGATTCCTCTCTTCCAGATTCTCCCACTGTGGCAGTGAATGTCAGGACCTGTGGGCAGCCTGGTGCGGACAAAGTCTTCAGTTCTCTTACTGACCCGCAACAGACTGTTCCAGAGCCTGAAGGTCCATGCAGACTTTGACTTGTCATGTAGCCTATCCAACTTTCAGTATAATTCAGTAGCTTGGGGGGAATTACCATCTAAACTATGTCATCTTCCCTCTGATCAAGCGAACCAACTAATCTCTGTTTTATCTCAGTCTCCCAGTGTGTTCCGTGATACTCCAGGGCTCACTTCTTTGGCCTTGCACGACATCGACGTAGGGGATGTAACTCCCATTAAACTATCCCCCTACCTTGTCTCACCACAACGCAGGAGTATACTGCAGGTCGAGGTTGACTTCATGTTTTCAAACCAGCTGATCACAAGGGCCTTAAGCCAGTGGAGTAGTCCGGTCATACTTGTGCCAAAGCCAGACGGGAGCCATAGGTTATGTATGGACTATAGGCAAGTTAATGCTGTCACAAAGAACGATACCTACCCACTGCCACGGATCAAAGATTGCATTTACCGGGTTGACCTCATACAGCAGTAAGATAAACTTAATGAGAGGATTTTGGCAATTAGCTCTCCCTTGTAGCGAGGTAAATATCATGTTTTAGTAGGGCGCTTTTAAGCCTTCAGCTGTGAGATGCCTTGCAGTTCGAATAACGCTCCAGCTACGTTCCGGCTATGTTCTGATGTGGTACCTGGAGACGTTGCCTACTTTGGGTGATATCCTTATTATATCCTCATTATAATCTTGCTGTTGCCAATCTGGTGGTGAATCTATTTACGTATTATGTTTAATATTATGTACTATTCTCCTTCACCCATAACTATCGGGGCGCAACATAAGTCGAGTATAATAAATCTGGACTATCTGGCGGCGCTCGACATAGGTCGTGTGGCAATTTCAGCACGTAATGTTGCTGAGAGAGAGAGACAAGTGGTGGCAGGAGAGTAGCGAGCGTATGACTGCTCCAGACCACCACGGCGAACCTACTGACACGAATCCCACCTCCTCCCTCCCTCTTCACTCGCTATATACAGAATTGTATGGGGAAAGTGCCGAATTACATGCTTTTTGCACTCGCGTTGCGCGGTTGTTGCAAGAAAACTAGCCATCATAAAAGGATCGTTATGGTGTCATTGGAAAGCTCTGTTTATGCCCTTTCAGGGATAGATACTTGTTTTACGCTCTGGGTCTTATTTAGGCATGAAAATGATCACGTAAACAGCCCTATTTTGGCTAAAAACACCCCGCTGGTGGCTACATATTATATACCGCCTAGGCCGCTCGTAAGGTGTTAAACTCTTTTCTAGGGGGGAGGTCTGACATACGGAGCCCTGTATGTTAATTTAAGAATTAGAATTAGAGTTGAAGGAGTGTCAAACTACCCAAGCGGCGAAGCAGACTAGCGAGCGAACCAGCGAGTGGGAAACCAGCTCGTCCGCATACCAGCAAACAAGCCTTCACACCTGCGTGCGGCAAACTACTTCGATGACCCGACGCTATGACGTATGATCGACGCCAGGAGCCCCCATTGGACGACGCACCTGCTATGCAACTCGAGGAGCTATGATAGGGGCGCGCACCATCACTCGCCTCCTGATTCGTTCCTACACCATCATTGTTTAGTATATAAGACCCAAGTAGTGGGCATTCAAATCAGTCTCATTTGGAGTTGGGGAAGGTAAACTTGCAGCTGGAGGAAGACGGGGTGAAGTATTATAATGGGATTGTGACTGTCAGTCAGATTATATAAGTGTGTGTTAAGTGTGTTCGGTGTAAACACTTACGTTATGTTGGTTAGTGAGATATGTGATTGGGAATTAACGTTAACGCTACTATTATGTACTTAACTATTTGATTGCGACTTAACGTTAACGCTATTATTATGTACTTAACTATTTTAGTTGACTAACTTGTGGACTAAAGCAACTCTTTAAGTAATTGGGTTATGATGAAAGTAATACTATTGTTTTATATTAATACTTACGAGTTCTTTCATTTTCTTTGAATTAAGCTTACATTGCTTAACGGTGCTTAGTACGGTGATGCTATTGTCTCATATTAGTAATATCGCCTTAGACTAACATGGCTGTGTTAATATTACTTCTAGTGATTTCCTAAGCTGAAGAAAATTCTTTTAGCTTCAAAATATTATTTTGCTTTTCATATTATTTGAGTGAGACCTGAATCGAATCTATGAAGCGATCCTGTAACTTAATGTACTCATAATCAAACCTCAATGTTACGTGGTTAAGAAATACATTTAACTAGTTATTAAATATATATCTAACTTTTTATGTGACTTTGATATTAATCCTGATGATAATAATAATATAATACTATTAACGTAAGACAAGAACCAAGAATAATTACATTAAATATAAATAAAAGGACATATAAGAAAACTATTTATTCATTTCAAAAAAAGGGTAAGAGACAGAAATATTCTTACCAAAATATTTATCTTTCAAGACTTTTTATAGAATTAATAGTCCTTCTTTAGATATAACTTATTCGGTTCATAACCATAGCCTACTAAGCTTCGGTTAAATAATAATTCTTTATAAATACTACATGACTTTAATTAGTTTCAGTATTTTTCATAATTAAAGAGTATCAGTCAATAAAGGATACTAAGTCCTAAGATCCAAAAGGAAAGGAAGCAACAACTGGAAATAATTTTATTAGATTTTACTTTTGTTTTGCCTTCAGCTGACTGATACCTTAATATATATCACTGTGCTATCTAGATTCATCAAGTTAACCACTTGAGGATCAAGATACGTAACAATATATATAATGTGTTAACATACTTATACATAAAGGCTTATAACTATACATAAAAGATATATAAACAAAGGTTATCATGGTGTTCTTCATTGTTTATCCTACAGATTTAGTCATCCCAAATGTCCTCCCGACCCACACATTTATGGAGGTACCCTATGGATCGTCTGGTTGACACATATCACACTCATCTCTGTTACCTGCTGGAGGTGATGTTCCCTTCAAACCTTCATAACCTTCCTCACCGGCTGCCCTCTCATTATCCACAAGTTGTTGAATTAGACTTAACTTTTGTTTTACCTCGCATTTTGCGTTTGAGAAACCATTTTCTAGAGGGTTAAGGAAAGGACTGTAAGGAGGGAGCTTCCAGACAGGGCAGTGCTCAACATAGTTCAGGTTGCTGTGTACTCTAGCATTATCCAGGATTAGGGTTACCCTGTCCTCATCTTGTACAGTATATAATCGGGTCCGAAATTTAGCGCTTCATTAACGTTCGGGTTCATAATAATATAAGAATGTATAACCTACTTCTGAATAATAAAGAGGTATTATGCCTGTAATGTACAATTAAGTAATTAGATTTCAAATGTAGCATTGTCGAATTTGGTGTAAATTCTATTTGCAAATGTCGAAATGTACACCCAAAATATTAAGGTCTGAAACATGAGTTCAACAGGGCCAGGAATAAACTAAGTAGGAAAATAAAATCAGCGAAAACTAATTATTTTCACAATAAGGCAGAGGAATATCAGAATAACCCAAAGAAACTATGGAGGCACCTAAAAACAACAGGCTACAGCAACAAGACAAGGGATTCGTCTAACACTAATATTGCTCTCACCATTAATGATCAGGTTTGCCACGATAAACGACAAATTTCAACCTACTTCAACTCCTTCACCTCCATAGCAAACACACTTGCACAGAACCTACCTCAACCTCTCAATAAATACACGACAACAACGGCCACCTTTCGAAATTTCTACAGAGATAAAGACATACACCCGAACACATTTGGATTGCAAAATGTTACACCAAAATACACTTTTGACGAGCTGTCTAACCTAAATGTACATAAAAGCACAGGACCAGACAAAATTCCTGCCAAATTTCTACAAGATGGAGCCATTGGTATAGCAGGCCCCCTAACCCACATCATCTCTGAGAACACTGCCACAATATTAGACCACATAAACTGTAACAGAGAGGACAAAATATCCCAATCAGGGGTTATACAGACTGGGATAAGTGATCACTTCGTCACATATTGCACACGGAAAACCACAAAAATTACCCTAGAGAATTACAAGATTATCAAAACAAGGTCACTCAGAAACTACAATAAGGAAACATTTCTGGACATTTTATGGAATACAGACTGGTCTCCAGTGTTTGGAAGTACAAACGTTAATGACGCATGGGTTGGCTTCAGAACCATCATCACAAACATCCTAGACGAAATAGCTCCTCTGAAAGACATACAAATTAAAGCAAGGTCAGACCCATGGATCAACAATGACATACTACACCATCTGGAACACAGAGACAATCTGTTAAAAAGGCTAGCGAAACATAGACAGGATCAAGGTCTGAAACATGAGTTCAACAGGGCCAGGAATAAACTAAGTAGGAAAATGAAATCAGCGAAAAATAATTATTTTCACAATAAGGCAGAGGAATATCAGAATAACCCAAAGAAACTATGGAGGCACCTAAAAACAACAGGCTACAGCAACAAGACAAGGGATTCGTCTAACACTAATATTGCTCTCACCATTAATGATCAGGTTTGCCACGATAAACGACAAATTTCAACCTACTTCAACTCCTTCTTCACTTCCATAGCAAACACACTTGCACAGAACCTACCTCAACCTCTCAATAAATACACGACAACAACGGCCACCTTTCGTAATTTCTACAGAGATAAAGACATACACCCGAACACATTTAGATTGCAAAATGTTACACCAAAATACACTTTTGACGAGCTGTCTAACCTAAATGTACATAAGAGCACAGGACCAGACAAAATTCCTGCCAAATTTTTACGAGATGGAGCCATTGGTATAGCAGGCCCCCTAACCCACATCATCAACTTGTCAATTAACACCAACACAGTACCTGCTGAACTGAAGGAAGCTATTGTAACCCCTCTATTCAAGAAAGGAAATAAACTAGAAGTTGGCAACTACAGACCAGTTAGCATATTATGTATTGTATCTAAAATCCTTGAAAGAGCGGTATACACCCAAATTGAACACTACCTCAAACAAAATGATCTATTCTATAAGTTTCAATCAGGTTTCAGATGCATGTACTCGACAGACTCCTGTCTCATCCACTTAACGGATCACATTCGTTAAAGAAATGTCTAAAGGTAACTACACCGGTATGGTTCTTCTTGATCTACAAAAAGCGTTTGACACAGTAGACCATGGTATCCTATGTAATAAACTACAAGCTATGGGCATAGGGTCTGTGAACTGGTTTAAATCTTATCTTAGTGGTAGAACCCAAAGAGTCAAAATTGATGATAATATATCTGATCCTATGCCAATTAACTGTGGGGTCCCGCAGGGAAGCATCCTTGGTCCCTTACTCTTTCTCTGTTATGTGAACGACATGGAACTGAGCGTCTCATGTAAATTATTACTGTATGCAGACGACAGCGTGCTTCTGGTTTCAGGGGAAAGACCCAATAAGTATTGCCGCTTCACTTTCCAAAGAACTAGCATCATGTAGTGAATGGCTAGTGGACAATAGACTATCTCTTCACCTGGGCAAGACGGAAGCCATCTTATGTGGAACAAAACGCAAACTGAAAGACACTGTGGGCTTCTCGATCAACTGTAATGATATTCCTATAACAACAGTGTCACAAGTTAAATATCTCGGACTGAAACTGGACGTGAGTTTGTCAGGTGAAACAATTTTGGAATCTATCCTGAGTAAGTGTAGAGCACGTATAAAATACCTGTATAGACAGGTGGGATGCTTGCCCGCGGCGACCAAAAAGACCCTCTGCCAAGCGCTTGTTCAATGTCATTTTGACTATTCTGTGTCATCCTGGTACTCTGCATCATCTAAATCAGCACAGCACAAACTTCAGGTCACTCAAAATAAAATGGTTAGGTTCATGCTGAACCTAGGACCCAGATCACATGTTGGCCAGGAACAACTTCAGTCACTAGGTATGCTCAATGTCTCTGACAGGGCCAAACAAATCAGGCTAACTAATGCCTTCAAAATTTTCTATGACAGAGCTCGAGAGTATCTAAAGAATGATTTTGTTAAAGCAAATGAGAGGAGTGGACATAATACAAGAAACAGGATGTTTAATTTTAAGGTCCCGAGAATCCAAGGACAGGGTAAGCAAACATTCTTCTTCACTGCCATCAAAGACTGGAACGACCTACCCCAGTCAGTCCGTGAAAAGAGAACACTGTATTCCTTCAGACGTAGCCTGAAGGAACACCTGAACCGGACAGCTGCGAGAAGGGATCACCAAGCTTATGTCTACTACTAAATACGACATAAGAGATAGACAAACCAAACTGAAATGATTACTGATTACGGATTACTGATATTTACTATAGGATGTAAGGTATCTTAAAATAACCCCCTAGAAATACTTTCTCTAAAGTATCTATTTCTTTATCCTCCCCTTTTCCCCAGCTAACCTAATCCCAAAAGGACCCCAATGGAAATACGCCTAACGGCCTTATTGGGCTATCCTTAGTTGGAATTATGCAAGGCTGGTACATGTCATATTTGTAACAAACTATGTGGTACCAACTCTGTAAATTGCTGACTGAATAAATATTATTATTATTATTATTATCAACTTGTCAATTAACACCAACACTGTACCTGCTGAACTGAAGGAAGCTATTGTAACCCCTCTATTCAAGAAAGGAAATAAACTAGAAGTTGGTAACTACAGACCAGTTAGCATATTATGTATTGTATCTAAAATCCTTGAAAGAGCGGTATACACCCAAATTGAACACTACCTCAAACAAAATGATCTATTCTATAAGTTTCAATCAGGTTTCAGATGCATG